>VZZY01027546.1:120585-192212 GCA_013400335.1 Eurystomus gularis
TGCTCCCTCCTTTCTGGCTGCTTGGTTTCTTCAGGGGGCTGCGCTGACAGCTCAGTTCAGTTTTCCCCCTCTCTGGCTGCTTGGCTTCTTCAGGGGGCTGCGCTGACAGCTCAGTTCAGTTTCCCCCCCCTCCTCCTCGCTCCTCTCCAGCAGTGGCGGAGGGAGGGGGGGGGGGTGCTCAGCAGGAGCAATGTGCTCCCTTTGTGCAGTGAGGCAGAAAAGAGAGCGATTGTTTACTTTTCTGAAATTTATGGCTGGCGTTATCACACTTCCGTCTTCCTGGAGGATTTATGGGAATTGCAGAATAGATTTATGGGAAATCGAGTGTTTTGCTCACTGTTTTAATAAGGCAGAAAAATCATGTGGTCGGTTCACCATAGTGTGTTGTGCTGGCAGAATGACAGTCTAACTGTAGTGCTATCATCAACATGGAATATGAAAGGAAAGTCAACTTGGTATGTTGAAGAGACAACCAATGGAAAGAAACATAAGCAATTAATTTTGGAGTGCCACATTTACTCAATTTGCTCATTGGTTAAATATAAAATGATTGTGCTTTTTATTTCATGAACTGATTGGTTTATTTTTTAAATATGCATAAGAAAGGTCTGTGTAGATTCTGTTGTTAGTCTATTTAGCTTTATCATATTTAACAACAATAACAATGTGAAAGTCAGAATTTTCATTATATTAAATCTCATTGCAGAAGAGATTATTTGTTTTGAAGTCGGACCTTTTGATCAATTGGTCATCACTTCCATCATTCATCAGAAAGATTCAGTTATCTTGCTTGTCCTGGCTCTGTCCCTGTATCATACAACTACCATACTCTATCCTCTGGCAGAGGCAGTCCTTGAGCTCCAAATTGTTGGAGATTGAAGATGTGTTCTGGGGAGCCATCATTCTATGCTTGCTGTACATATTTCTAGGCATCTGGCTACTGTCTATATGCGCAGATGCTACACAGCCAGATCTACCTTTAAATTTGACAGAGTATGACATGAATCTTACCATTCATACTAATATCTTCCTTCTGCAATAACAGGCACTACACCATAGCTCAAAGATCACAAACAGCTAATTCAGTAGCAGAAAAAAATTACTAAGGGTCGGACGTCTGCGCTCCGACCGCGACAGGTCCTCAGAGAAGCTGACCTGTGGTAGTAACTGTCAGTAGAGATACACAGGTTTAACATCCTTAGCATATCCCAAATGCCACATTGAAAGTTAATTTTTTCACTCACAAATTCCACAAACTGAGGAATTTCTAGGCAAAGTTGTTTCTAAGCTTACACCACTTTTGTCTCACCATTTATAGCACGTTAGCAACTGAAAATGCTTTACTTTCAAAACTGGAATATGTATAATTATGAAAACTACATATTACTTTGAATTAATATATTTAATTATGAAAACTACATATTCTTTGTCTTTCTATTGCGGAGCTATGAGGCAACAGTGATATCTGCAAAAAGCAGGAACTGGAGAGTTCAGGCTCAAAGATGTGTGTAGACTTCCAGGCAGATTAGCAAGGACAAGTTTTAGGTCAGCTATGACCAAGCTGAGGAAAAAAGTCTAAAAGTCTGCTCTAAAGTGCAAGGTCCTGCACCTGGGTCGGAGCAATCCCAAGCACAAATACAGGCTGGGCAATGAGTGGCTTGAGAGCAGCCCTGAGGAGAAAGACTTGGAGGTGTTGGTTGATGAAAAGCTCAACATGAGCCAGCAATGTGCCAGTGCAGCCCAGAAAGCCAACCGTATCCTGGGCTGCATCAAAGAAGTGTGGCCAGCAGGTCAAGAGAGGTGATTCTGCCCCTCTGCTCAGCTCTTGTAAGACCTCACCTGGAGTACTGTGTCCGGCTCTGGAGTCCTCAGCACAAGAAGGACATGGACATATTGGAGAGGGTCCAAAGGAGGGCTACAAAGATGGTTAGAGGTCTGGAACACCTCTCCTGTGAAGGCAGACTGAGAGAATTGGGCTTGTTCAGCCACAGAACAGAAGGCTCTGTAGAGATCTCATTGCAGCCTTCCAGTATCTGAAGGGGGCCTACAAGAAGGCTAGGGAGGAATTTTTCACAAATGCCTGTAGTGATAGGATGAGGGGTAATGGCTTCAAACTGGAAGTGGGTAGATTTAGATTGGAAATTAGAAGGAAATTCTTTACTCTGCGGGTGGTGAGACACTGGAACAGGTTGCCCAGGAGATGCTCCATCCCTGGAGATGTTCAAGGCCAGGCTGGACGGGGCCTTGAGCAACCTGGTCTAGTGGGAGGTGTCCCTGCCATGGCAGGGGGGTTGGAGCCAGATGGTCTTTGAGGTCCCTTCCAACAAAAACCATTCTATGATTCTATGATAAATAACCATAGAAAATTACTGCAGGAACAGCATCTCCAGAGAAAATGGCAGCTATGCAGAAACTGTGCTAAAATTTACTGGTCAGTAAGGGCAAGGCTCTCCCATGACCACACTCTGGAGTACTGTTGAGAATTTCTCCATAAAGCTTGTTTTATTACGCTTTACATCGAGATAACTGAAACTTATTTTTATTTCAGTTCATTATTAGTTGACTTCAAAGGTATTTTATAAATGAGAAATCTCTGACAGTCAAAGCATCTATTTCCTTTATGGTCTGTTTTTACTTGCTGCAAGATTTTTGTATGAAAACTTTATTTCAAGATTTTTTTACATTCCTAATTTTGTAAATATGAAAAAAAAAAGCATACACAGACTATTAATCAAGCCCTAATTCTGTCTTTAAGGTCAAACAGAATTTTTGAAGTTGATATATCTGACAAAGGATTATGACTACAAGAGTCATAGCTGCATCTTAGAAACAGATTTGAGAAATGCCAAATTATTCTACTTCTAACTGCAAAGCCAAGAGAAAACACCTTTGCACAGAACATTTCCGTTGTTTTCAATAATTTACTCAAGTGTTAATTTCCCAGGGTAGATAATGATTATACAATGAGCATAACAGTTTCAACTACATTGCCATAAGTGTTGTGTTACCATAAATTAGGTCACCTACCAGTCAGCAACATCTGAGAATGTACAAAAGATTACCAGCAAAAACAACAAGGACAATTTTCTATTCCTCCATCAGCACAGTGTAAAAAAACAACAACCTGCCTTGCCTACTTGGGCCATTGAACAGCTTTTGTAGAGGCATATCACAGTGCATTAATTTTTCACTACCACTTTTTAGCTTCTAGGGGGGGGTTGGGGGTGTGGAAACCTGCATGGTTTTGCCCTGTATTCTGTTCCTCCAGATATACTAGATGTACTGTCCCTTCACTTTTTGCATTACTGTGTAGGATCAAGATATCCTTCAGGGAAGAAGTCTGCTCATTAAAGCAGAATATCACTGGATGGTCCATTCATCTTGCACTATTGAAGTCCCCTGACAAACAGCAGTGTCCAATAACAACTAATACTTGGAACTAAGAGTAGAGAATGTTATTTCTTGTCTACTGAGCCCTAGAGAAACAATTCCCAAAAATTTGGTGGCCAAATCTCATTTGAGAAGTGAGACAATATTTGTGCCTTGCAGCATATTAGTGTGGGCTCTGTAGTCAACTTTTATCTTTGTTTTCTCATTGAGAATACTGTCCTGGGGAGTAAAGAATAGAGTCGTTTCTCTCCAAGTCCAGCTGATAGCATGGTACCACCATATTGATCAGTGAAGTTAGAAATCATGTTTGGTGCTGCCGCTGACTTCTTTTAGGGGAAGGATGCATTAGTACTAATGCGCTAATCTCCTTTGGAAAGGAAACAAGAGATAAGAGCCTCCTCCCAAGGAGAAAACATTGAAAAGGTCATATTTTTATAGCAAACTGAAGAGCAAATATAAGCATAGACGCAATTTTGTGCCAAATCCTATTCTCAGTGCTTCTTTTTGGGTTTTTTGAAGCAAAACTATTGTCTGAGCTGATTTTTTTCATTTTTGTGCTCAGTCCAAGGTTTACCACCTTTCATGATGAATACAGTAAAATGTGGCTATTTTTCATTAAAAGCTGCCCTTTGTACTTTAAAGAAAATGTCCTTGTCATTTTTTTGCATATTGCTTAGACCAAGAGAGTTATTTAGCAAACTTGAAATGTTGTATGTATATAGTCAAAGGGGAAGATTTCATACTTGAGTGAGTTTGGAAGTAGCAGATAAGAAACAAATACATTAACACATAAAACCAATATATACTAGAACATAAGTAATGGCCACATCTATGGGCTTATGTGAAACATGATATTTATAATAATCCTGATTTAATGCTCTAATGAAAAAGGACCAGAAGTATGCTTAAGGTACAGGAAAGTCAAGGCTTTGGGTACTAACCCAGTTCTGCAAAGTCAACAAGAAGTCTCTGGGTATTGCATTAGGTACTAAACACATAGAAAATGCATCCTGGCATCCTGGGAAGTGCTGAAATGTGTGTAACATAATCATAGAACATAGTTCTTTTCAGGACTTCAGATCAAACCTTACCTTTATCCAAACACAGATCTAGTTAGGTTACTGATTACAGAGTCAACTAGTTATTAAAAAGCTTCAACACTATGCCATTTTCTTTAAAACATCATATTACATATCACTGTTCACTATTTTTGCTTTTTACATGTTTACATTTTTTAAAGGAGAGAAAGTACTTCAAAAAATAATTTTTAAAAAGCATCCTTAAAATTAATATTTTTATGACATTAGGTTAAGAAATTCACACTCACCAAAATGTCAAGCAATTCAAAGTTATGATTCCTATGGCAAATGCAACATCCACACTGAACACTGGCCTGAAAATAGCTGCCAAAGGGAGTGTTAGAAAATTCTCTGCAAGGTAAAAGGAAACTAATTTAAAATTCCTGTGAGAATCATCACTTTAAATTCCTTGACCCCTCTGTGCACGTACATTCTTATCATGACATTGCACAGACATACTTTTTGCATTTCATACTACACTTCCACTACATTTGTAACACCAGAATATTTCACTGTGAATGTTAGGCACTGGGATTCTAATACCTTGTTCTTCTGGAAAAGGCTTACCAGAGCAGAATCTGAGCCGTATTAATTTATTGTCATGATGAAGGGGATAGAGAGAATCAGAACTGACACTAACTCTTTCTATTTTCTCCACTACTTTTTGATTGCAATCATTGTGGTCTCCAGGGATGTCATATCCATAACAGACACACCAGCATTTGAAGCAGTTTACTGAGGCTGGAAAACAATTCTGATAAAAATGTGCTGCTGCCAGAACTTGGCATATTACAGTGTCTGAAAAGATTGCCAAGGTTGGCATTTTGCCTGTGTTGCCCAGGGCCATAGAAGATTGACACAAACTAAAAATAGTTGAAAAGATCAAATGTGTTTGTTTTTATGAGGCACTTTTCTCTTCTTTTAAAACACAACTTGCCTGTCAGACCACAAGTGCCTAGTATGACAAAGTACTGATGACTTCAGGAATGGTGCTGGGGATCATATGGGTTTTGTATGGTTTGAAAGCACTCTGCAGAACTGGACCTACACCACATGTTGATAGGTACATACAAAGTACATAAAAGGTAGAATTTTTTTAAAAGCCAAAAGAGTCAGAAAATCAAGTATCAGTGAAAATCATACAAATCATCTAGCAATTGATGGAGAAAAATAAAAACAGATAGGGAATTAATATTTGATTGTCTGATCAAGTATTAAGTGCTGTGGCCCTCCTATACCCACAGAAAATTCAAAACTTGAGATACATACAGTCTGAGTAATAGTACATGGTACACAATTCTCCCTGGTATTGCAAAGACCCTCTTCAGATTTTTGAAAAGTTGAAATTGAGTTTTCCCCACGTCTCACAGAACCATTTGGACGGATGCACAAATTACTCATTTGCTTTCATTTTTTTAAATCATTTTGCTTCTAGTTTTTGTACATTCCTTCTGTAAGTCATCATGAACCGAAGCTGTACCGGCAAAAATGTGTGCAGAACGCCAGTTTCCAAATCAATCATAATTGCCTAGTTGGTCAGATGTAACAGGCTCACAGCCAATATCAAGCTCCTACAGAGGATTTTTCAAAATGTAAAGATTACATTTTTAATTGATTATTCTAGGATGTGAAGGAAAGATAAGAATGGGACAGCATTCTATTGCACATTTTATAAATAGAAAAAAATGTTCACTGAGTTCAAACGATTACTAATTGTGAACTGTCTACCAACTTTAGAACTTAATGTAGTCTTGGAGAAGAACATAGACTGTACACAGAAAACAGTAGGTTGGGCAACCTTCCAATATTTAATACCTCTACCAGTTTCTTGCCCACATCTTTACCTAAATCCCTTTGAACCATAAGAACTTTGTAATTTACAAGTTCATATTGCATAACTACAAAAGTCAGGGGAATTTTAGGTTCCTTCTAGCGGTTTTTCATAAAGCTGCCAGAAGCCACCTTCCTATTTTGTACATACAGAAATGTTTGAAGCATTAGTTCAAAGCAGAAGTGCTCAAACTAAAATCTGAAGATCTCTGGCACCTGAAGTAACTAAAAGAATAGCAAAGCTTTCAGTGACTTCAGAGAGGCAGAACCAAGGCCAAATTTCCTATCAATTTCAATTAAATTTTGCGTGGAATTAATACAAAATGAGATCTGTAGATTGCATAATCTGTCTCTGTGGAAGGATACTGTGTGTCTAAAAAACAAGAAAAGCATTCTTACTAGAAAGCTGTTTCTAGCAGCTTTCTCCAGTTATTACAGGAGCAGGACTGTATCTAAGGGACATTACGATTTTCAAAGCTATTGTCATTCAGCTGTGGAAGACTGTGGGTTCAATTTTTTTTTTTTTATCTGATACAGATGAAGTACTGAGTTTCTCAAGAGAAGTAAATAAAAAAAACTATTTTGGCAAGATGCATTTTTCTGAAGAGCCAAAAAAACTTTATTTCACAAACTTCTCTCAAATGCTGATCCCCATATTTCTAGCTACTGGTTGTTGGGCAGCTGCCGAGTCATCACAGTGACTGACATCTTTTTCCTTTCCCCAAATACTTCTGACTTTAAAAAACGCTTATTTGGTGCATCACTAGCAGTTTTCAATACAGTGGTTACTGTGCCCTGTAGACCTCTGAGTGGAATTAGACTCTCCTGGCCCGTAGAGGCAGATTGTCCAATTATTATTTCTGCAATATCAGTTCTCCCTGCCTCTTCCAGAACAATAGTGGGGTGGTTTCTACAAAGCACAGACCCTATTGAACTTTCATGCTTACAGCTCTCTTCCTTGCCACTTGCAGATATTGTCACATAGAGTAATGATAAATAATGCTTCTGAATGCTGTACTACAAATAGCTCTCCAAAACTGTTCATTCAGTTAGCCTTCTCCCTTTTTCCTTTTGGAAACACGTTCCTATGAGGAACATGTTTGATACATCCATCAAGTTTTCTTCTTCATTATGTTCGCAGTAGTGGAGCTCGTCTCTGTTGATGGCTGTGACTGCATCTGCATGTTTTTGGCCTATTACTTGCAGAAATTGTTGGCATATGTGGATGACTTTTGCTACTAGAAGTTTCATACTGAAAGTTGGCCATATGGGAAATATCTCCATGATTACTGGGAAAGAGGTTAAACATACCAATGCAATTTCACTGTCTCCATTGAGGGATTCATGGATTGTAAATGACCTTTTTTGTGTCTCAGTATCTACATAGCTAGAACTATATGTTAATGGAGCAGCTGTCACCAGTCTCATGCATTCTCAGACATCCTGATCCAATTAGATTGCCATTGATGGATTCATGTTCGCAATACATTTTGGTCCCCAATTTGTGCATTGTGGTCTTCCAATTGTTCCCTCTGGACAAAAAACCTAATTCCTACTTTCTGTAATACTGCTCCTTATTTCACCAAATCTTCACTAATAAAAACATAAAAGCACAATAAATGCATGCTATGAGTGAAACAAAGTATACAGTAGTATTTCCACCTTTTTTAAAATCATTGCCCAGCTGCCACTAAAATAAGAGGCAAGCTATTTCAATGGACATTTTCACTTTCCATGTGCTAAAAAGGAAAGTTATTAAAATGTTCTCTGTCATGAAAATTTGTAGTACAACTAATTTTATGTCCTCTTTTTAAAAGTAATGAAGAGTTTTCCTACTAAATCAGGTGTTTTGATCACAAAGTAAATCAGAAGAAAAACTGTCTCATGCTGTGTTCATGAACACCACTTAACACAGAGGTTCCCGGGGTTGAGGTTTCCGCTTTCTGTCAAAATACAAATATTAATGCACAGCAGATCTTTTTAGCAGTAACACATTTAGACATATGTTCCAGTTTGAAGCACATTTTCACAAGCAGCAGGCTTTACCTACCTATTCTTATACAGGACTCCAGAGAAGTGTGATACCTACCTTTGAGTAAATTACAAAAACTTACCAAAGTGGAGAGCTCAGACCTTAGATCTAAAAGCTACTAAAGTTTTATAAAGTTAGAAAAAGTTAAGTTTTATAAAGTTATCAACGATCATCTGAATCATTATAACACTCAATGTGCACACTCTAACACAGCCTCAAAACCAATATAATGGCACTTTGCTTTCCTTTGAGTTTTAATGTAAATCCCATTACCTTGCAATTGGGGTAGATTTAGAACATACACCTCAGCTTTGCCTGTTGATCAGATGACTTTTATGACTTTTGATCACTAAAGCACATAGGATAAGGACCAGGTCCCCAGGATTCAATACAAAACCTGTAGATAACTTTGAACTTTACTATTAACTTACATAGGACCTAACTGGATAAGCATAATTATGTGCAAATTTACCTTGACATAGTTTTTCAAATGAAAATATTTCTGCTGTCTTGTTCTTTTGCTATACCAAAAGCCCACCAGCTGTGTTTATTAATACAAATGTAATGGTTATTGTTTCCCAACCTTTCAGCCCCTCAAATTCATCAAAGTCAAAAGACTCATAGAGTGCATCTGACTCACAATTTACACCAGAATCAGATTCCTGCTACCTCTTGACTTGCTGCACACTCTGTCTCTAACACTCACACAGCCTAGTACCAGATGCTTTTTCCTCTCCATTATACCATGCCTTCAAGTATGTTCTCTGAAATATCACTCTCATGCACCAGAAAATGGAATTTTTGAAGGGTTTTGAAAAGGTTTGAGATGTTCATAAAAAAGTTCTCCTGGTGTTGTCGGCAAATCTAATCTGTTCTCCCACAGCTGCAAGCACTGAATGTGAAGCTTGATCTAATCAGTAAAGCAATTAGGTGTATCAATTAAAATATTTTTTTGCTGAATTTAGCATGAATAAAGTAGTCACCTGATCTGAGAGCAGTTGTTTGGTCTCTTGAGAAAGGGACAGTTTATAGAGCTACTTTTCAGTCAAAGTGTTGAGAAATGTAACTGTTCCTCCCTATAACTTGTTGTTGTGGCAACTCTTTTAACTCTTTGCATTTGTAAACAATGACTACAGTCATGCACTAGTGCTCTACTTAACTGTGTTCTCTGTAAATCTATAGTATCTAATAGAAACAGAAGAAAATATGAGAGAACTTTATCCTAGTTTATCGTGGCCCTTTAACAGCATTGGAAATGTTCCATCAAAAAATTGTAGTCATATTCTTTGCTGTAGGATGGATTAATCAAAAAAAGAAAATTCCTTTAAAGGCATTAACCTTTGCAAAAATTTGCAGATGGCTGTAATGACAATTTTAATGGCTTATGTATTAGACAAGGTATAAAGTGCCTGGTCCAGCAAAAAAAAATCCATAGCCTTATAGACCATGCAAGCTCTGAATGCTGGTTCCACAGCAGGTGAGCTGGCATACTCAGATGAAAGGCCAAACTGCAGCAGAAAGCAAAAACCTCAAGTACAAGCTGTGAATGGACTCCCTGTGTCCATCTGCCACCACTCCAGTCTCTAGTCTCTCCACTGACAGCCATGTGAATGACAAGAATCTCATTTCCCTTCTCCCCTCCTCTCTCATTCCTTTCTTCTGTTCCTCAGGACTATGAACAATAAGCTGCTTCTTCACAACTTATCTTCACAACTATCTTCTTCCTCACTCCCTAAATATGCATAGCCAACAATAAACAAATCCACTGGAACAGAAGTGACCTGGGTTTCAAAGCCAAATCAATTCAGGATAATTCATGCTGATTCCTGTTTGTCCCTTCTGACAATAACTGCGTATTTCTCCCTATTAGATAAATTTAAAATGTGTGGACTTTTTATGATCATTATTTGGGTAATCAAAAGAGATCAGCTTTGGTCATTCTCGCTCACTTGAACTGCTTTGTCAGACAACTGGCACAACCTTTATCCTTGTAGCACATTTTCTGTACAGTACCTATACCAGTAACCCATTCATATTTATCAGTATAAGGCAGGAAAACTTTGAAAAGGTTTGAGAGTAGTTCATATCGGCTGGCAGAAGTGCCCATTATCCACATGCTCAACTGGTGTGCATATGAATGATTCAAACCCACTGTGTCTACAGAAATGGACTAAAAAATGAGGTTCAGGGCACATCATCCTTTTAAGATGGATTAGAAATATTTTTTAAATTGTGCATTTCATGTGGTATATCCCCATTTCAGCTTTGTCCTAGGTGAAAAAAGGAAAAGAGAAGGCAGTGAAAAGTGAAGAAACACAAAGCATAGCTCATGAGAAATATTAAATATTTGCCCTAGGTTCAGTTGCAATTTTTGGTGGAGGTTGGTTCATATCTAGTTCTGTTTGTCAAAGCTTGATTCTTACAGGGAGGATTTCTAAAAATAGGTGCAAGAAAATATTACTTTCCCTTTCTCTAAATGCACACAAACATTTAATTTACATGTTCTAACTAGCTACTGTGCATGCACATGCCTTGTTATTGCAACCAATTGTATCTGTACAGGTAATATTATAAATCTGGTCATGTACATTGAATACTTTAAATTAGACAATTAATTACTTTTAGGAGTGGGGTCCTTTTTCTCAGATGAAAGGAAATATTTAAGTTAGTCAAGATATCTTATTATTTCTCCATAATATGCAGAGCTTTAGGGAAAGATTAGGTTTATTAAGTCAGACTCACAATGCAGGCTTTCAACACTGCCATTTCCAATAAGTACACATTTGTTTAATATTAAAGTTCCCTTTCAAAACAAAGTAGTTAAGCCTACCCTCACATTTATACATCTGCAGTTTGTTTGATAACTTACAACATAATTACAGGCTGTCCTCCCACTAAATGCTGTATTCAGACTTATGAAACAAGGTGGTAAAATATGCACTGGAGTCTGAGTACTAAGCCAGTAATTTACCACAAGCACTAGGAAGAAAAGAAATGGAGGGGAACCCTGCTATTTAAACTGCTCAGTTATGACGTTTCCCTCCCCCACACACAGAGTAGCATATAACCCATTCATATTTCAATTTTACGTTTCCCAAACTGTCATCTTCTCATGTTTCAAGTTCATTTGAAATGCAATCTCTTTATCAGAGCAGCAGTGAATGCTTTTGCAGATCAAAAGAGAGCTGTCTCTCCCCACTAACAAATAGGTCTGTGGCAAATAGGTTGGTGAAATAAAGCAGGCATTGTGGGGTTAAGAAAAGTGCCCAGAGAGTTATGGAGGGGAGAGGTGTTCAGCCCCTTTCTTACCTCCCGTGTTCAAGCACTGAAAGTGCATCCTCCCTCTCTGTTGGAGATGCAGCTAAAATGACTCCCAGGTAGAACTGAAGCATGTGGAAAATGAGATAGTGACCTTATTTCAGCCAAGTTTCTTACAGCGGGTGGCCCAGCCCAGGGAACGCACTGAAGGGGACAGCTGCCCAGCATCCTGTGATGCTCACTGGGGGATGCCTCATCACACCTATCCTTCCTTTCTCCAGAGCTGCTTCCTCAAGTAGAGCGCAGGGCTCACACGGTACCTGGGCTCTGCCCAGCCTTCCCCTTCAGTCCTGGATTGCAGGGCCCTTGGAGTAGGAAGCTCTTGTGCTCCCCTTTCCTCAGTGACTGCAAGCCATTAGCCAGGAATGGTGCTTTCAGGTAATCACATTATCCTTCTTTTTTCCTTTGTGCATTTTACTATCCCATCATACTTAACCAGCAATCACTGGTTCTGAATTGTGATTTTCTGTGACACATGTATGTAAATCTCACCTTGCAGTAGTGTCCTCAGAACAACTCCATTCTCCATAAGAATTTAATAATTGGTGCTGCTCAAGACGGCATTTGTCTCAGTCACTACTCAGGACTGTAGCAAATCATCCAAGTTTTAGATTTTAAAAAATGAAAGTCACATCTTCACATATACTATTTACTAAACACAACCTGTACTGTAAAGAATAATGACTACTAAAGGCATAATTATTTTTTACTATGTTTTTCTACCACCTTTGCTGCTCCCCAAACCTAAACCATAAATATCAGCAGCCACTTTTGATTCCGTTTTAAAATCTCTAAGCTACATTTGGCAGGTTGCAAACATGACATAAGGGTTCATCTGCTGTGAGAAAATAAATAACACTGGCATAACATCTTAATGTAGGCATGTGACTTTCTTAACAGTGGAAGACCTATCAGGGAAGAGTGAGAAATAATACACTGAAAGGTGGGTTCTTTAGTGTCCTTTGTTTGCTGAAGCATCTCCATAAAGAGAGCCTTGGAAATCTAGGTCCATCCCCACTCATTCTGGGGTGTTGTGAAATGCCAAGAAAATCAGAAGAGCCTATTTCAATCCATTTACTCACTAAGCTTCCTCTTAATTTTCATACTGCTTTACTCAAGAGCTTTCAAAGACAAAGAAAGGATGTTTTACTTATGCAAGAATCCAGACTGGTTTTGTCAACATGCTAGACAAGCAGAAAAAACTGGTAAAGACACAAACTACTAAGAAGCGATTGAAATCTTGAAATTTTGTCTCTACCAATTACATCCAAAGTTGCTGCCTTAATGAGAGTCTACCTTCTATGTGAGATAAACCAAAGTGGTATCTGACAATGTCTGAAATACTATGGGAACCTTTAAATCACAATTTGAAAAGGTAACAGCTTTTCTGCTCCGACCTGTATAGATGCAACATACAAAACATGACTAGGATATGAGGCTCCCAATAAGGTGTCCCTATTTCACTACAGTCCTTTTAGTTGAACCAGGGCTTGTGTAGAACATTCAAATCCCATCACCTCCTCCAGAGAAAGATTAAAAGGTCTTAACGGAAGAAACGAATATAAAAATACAGAGAGGACCAGAAGTCCATGCTACTCTGTTTCTTCTGCTATTTTTTGCAAGGTTTTTCTCGAACTGTGTTGAAGAGATGAGAAATTCAGTCCAAGTGTTGCAATATCAGCAGAAAATTATGGCACTACTGTAAAAGAAAGGATGTGAGGGAGTCTGTCAAAGTGCTGATTCTTAAAAAATAAATCACACTTATTCTTCAAATAAAGTTCCTATATAAAATACAGTACAGTTTACATGTGTACCTCACTGTTATGTGTCAAAGCCAGTCACTTGCATGTCTGAATGCCTATATAATCTGGATCACAGCAGGCACGATTTATGATTCTTTCCCTAAATCTTTCCCCAGAAAAATGTCTCCTTAGACGTATTGTCCAATACTCCAGATGTCTTTCTCTTCTTTCCCCATTTATCAATTACCCAGAAAACATTCTTCAGTGCAGTGGTGAAACATAAGCCGTGATATATTAAGCCCATCTACAAGAGAGATGTTCTCTATGACACAGGTTTGTATTTGGGCACTTAATTCCTTTAGATTTTGTATCGTTGTTTAATTAACATCTGTCTACAGTTCAAATAGCATCTATTAAAATAAGAATGTGATGATGTCCATAAAAGGAAAGAAAACAGATTATAAGTGACTTCTGAAAAGACATTTCACATCTGTGGACTGACCCACCTGGCATGAAAACAAGAACAGGAAGGCACACACAACACTTTATTTTATGGCCTGACTAATTATCCAACTGTACCTCTTGTCCTCCCTACAAGGGAGGGAATGGTGCTTATGGTTAGAGTCACAAGAAGAAGTGAGTTTTGATAATGGGTGGATTTTTTAATTTATTTTTTTTATTCCTGCAAGTAATAGAAATCAGCTGCTGACAGATGTACTATGATTCAAAGTTAAATTGCTAGGTGGCTGGGCACTATATTGCCTGTTGCTTCTTCAAAGTTCAACAGCAATGACTTTTGGCAGCAGAGCTCTCTTGTTTCCACAGCTAATGCAATGATTTGGGGTTTACTCACACTACTCTGTTTCCTGATGGCATCTTAAATGTTCCATCATACTGAGCTCTATGAAGAATTGTGATATGACAACAAGAGTACAGACAAATTTCCTTTGCAGTTCTTTACTCTGCGAGCCTGAAATGAAAGGCCTGGTCTTGCTGTAGCACTCCTCACTGCTCACAAGCTGAAGCGCTAGTTGTAGCCCCCAGCCGTTAGATGAGTTGTGGTCACATCCCTTCTCTCCAGACACTGCTGTTTGCCAAAGGGACAGCACAAGAGCTCCTACAAACCAGGAAGATTATTCAATTATTTACATCTAATGATAAAGGCAGGGGTGAACGCTGTCTCCACAGAACAGCCACATCTAAGGAGGAAGAGGTCAACAAATGCTGCTGCAAAAACTGGTAGTGGGGGAGCACAGTTACCTCTCAGCATCCCGGGTCCACCCCTTAACCCACAATAGGTTGGGAAGCCAAGGTCCTATGTGGCCTCTGATATAAGGAAAGGTTGCTGTAATGCTGGGGAGAGCAAGGGATTGAAATCATGCACAGCCAAGGTTCAGAAACGCAGTAAGCTGCTAGCACTTTGGCAAATCTGAGTCAAGTTTAGGAAAATCCCAGTGCCAGGGAATTATACAGCACTTGTCCTATTTCAAGCCGTCCCTTCTGCCATTAGGAAGGATTTCCTTCTTTTAATGCCATTATTATAAATAAATCTATAGCTCATGCAGCGTGGGAGCACATTTATGAAAGTTGCATTTTCACACTGTCACTTAGCAGAACACAACTGCACTAGAATAGAGACCCTATAGTTACATATTCACACTAATAAAAAAGCAAATGTGTCCATGCCACCTACTGACTTGCTTGCTCCTGGTGTGCAGCTCATAAAGAATTAACTTGGGTTCAGAAATTAATAATATTCAAGAGTGAGTTTTTAATAATTTCAGACTCTGTTGCAATAGAAGCCCAAACACACTGGTAGACCTACAAAAATATATTCACAGGCTATATCCAGTACTACTGATGTTTTCCATTCATCATTAAATAAGTTATGAATGAGGATGGAACATGCTCAAGAGCTATTAGGGAAGGTGACACAACCACTAAGTATTCATATTCAAAGCAGACTTCAAGATGGATTGCAAGAAGTGTGAGAAATGGTAGACAAAAGCAATCAACAAGCCAAGGATAAAGATGGTAATCTATACCTCAAATGCTCCTTCAAAACAAGGCTAATCAGACCATTGACAATACATAACAACCAAACTAATTCAGACAGTGTCAGCTTCCCAGACAGTCACTAATGCTGACTGACATGCAAAGTGGAAATATCAAACAATAGTCCAGTTCCTGAGGTCCTTACCCATGCATTTAACTTACTTGTTACTAAGGAAATTTTTTTTACTGAAGTCAATCTATTCTGACACCCTTCTCTGAACCCTTGTTGGACTTGGCAATAATAATTCCTTCTGCTTCTTTTCATGTGTTATCCCTTCAGCCTTGATCCTTTCATCTGTGTCCCCTGAAGGAATGATGTTAAATCCCTACTCTATTTCCAGTTATTGAGACATCTGGAGATGGCAGTGAAGAGTCATAACAACCAAAACATAATAAAGGACTTTACATTTAAAATGCAGTTTGACCAAATAATTGCAGAGACAAAAAGTTGCTATGATTATAAATGTATCTTCTGATAATCTACTGGTTCTCACTATCTGAAGTATGTCGAATTCAACCAAATGCAATATCTTTTCTCTTGCAGATATTTTGCATTTGAGTAATAACTGGACTAGATGAACCCCAGAGGTCCCTTCCAACCCTTACCATTCTGTGATTCTGTAAAAAGACGTAAATTGTGATGGAAATTCAGGATTTTCTTTTTTTGTCAAAAACACCTCTACCACTTGAGAAACAAGTAAATAAAAATCCCAGGTCTCTATCAAACTGCTTCTGCACAAATTTTACATCAATTTGAAATTTCAGTCAAGCAAATATGTGAACAAAACACAGATGTACAAACTCTGGAAATCTGTTTTTATTCTGCAAAGAAAGGGTATCAATTATTATTTTTAATCTCTTATATAAACAATCCATGCAACGTAATTGAAAGAAACAAAGCAGGGAAATATTAGATTACTTTTAAATTCAGAATGATAGAGAAATACTGACAATAAACATTTTGGTACCTTGCATCATGAGTCGCGGTGAAGGCTACAGTCCCAGCAACTCAGCAGAACATCTATGTTCTGTGTGCAAAAGGGTAGAATCCTTTTGTCATGCCTCTGAGACAACCTCTCTGTAAATCAGTGTATGAGACAGATACATTTCTACCACTAGAACAGAATATCCAGAGTGTTTGTGGTTTTTAGGCAGCCCACTGTAACTTCTTTTTCTCCAGCCTACCGGGTCTCACTCTACCACGGTGTGCTGTAGCATCAGTGCTCTGCTCCACTACTTGTCAGCCACAACCTTGTAGGCACACAATGCACCCTGCCTAAATTCTCAGCAATCATCTCCTTTCAGAGTGAGTGACTTGAAGGTTCCTGGAAGGAAGGAGGAAAGCCTGCTTTATAAGCCCGTATCATGCTGTGTGACTGGCTCACAGCTTTGTGTCGTGAAAACCTTAATCTCTTCACAACCTGTCTAGTTGAATCTTAGTCTGTTCAGAATAATGTCTCTCTGCTAAGGGATCTGGATTTCTCATGATCTAATCATATCTCCTGTCATCTCAGTACAGGTTATTTCCCCTACATGTTTATCACAGATGCATACTTCAAAATGTCAGCTAAAAACAATGTGACAATATCAGCAAAAGGTTTTGTTTTACCGAGTGCAAACAAACTAGCCTGTTGGGTATTCTCGCAAAATGGCATAGTGTTCTTTTCTAATTGTTAATCCTAATGTTTGCCTTTTCAGCGTGGCTAGTTGCTTCTTCCCTGCTTATCTTCTGAATTAGATAGTGACAGTGTTTTATACTGTACTGCATTTTTGTAACTCATGTAAGCCGAAAAGTTGCTTCTGGGCCAATTTTTTTTCCGTCATTGACTACTATAAATGTAAGTCTTCATCCACTGATACTCACAAAACATTTTTTGTGAATATCTTTGAATATACCTTCAAAAGCAATCATTCCCTCTTGCACAGAAATATAAAGGCCTTTCAAGTATATTACAACCAAAAGAGCGCACATCCTTGGGCTCTGTGTGTGGTTCCTTCTTTCCTTTTCACGGGTTTTTATTTGAATGTTTTATTGATTTTTTTCTCCTCAGATCCAAACCCACAAAAAACAGAGGAAAAAACATCTACTTGCAAGTGACAAAAAAGGAGAAGAGCAGCAAATGCTCATAACAAAGTCTGAAAGTTGGAGGAAGGATCTCAGCAAGATGACATGATACAGGTTTGTGTATGTGGGGTAATAAAGAGAACAATGAGCCTTCCTGATATTTAACCCCATTTGTACGGGAAAGAGCAAGGGCAGCAAACCCAGCTCTCCCCAGTAACCAAAGAGCCAGAAAGAACGCAAGGAGATCACACCAAAGCAGGCATATCACTGAGAGCAAGCTGTCCCCTGAGAAACAGAAAAAAAGGTCCTTTCCCCAAAATAGGAGAGAAGCAGGTGAGATACTGCCTTAAGGTCTGCTTGAGGAGAGGTGCAGCTATACAATGTCTACCTAGACATTTCAAAGTATGCAGTATAGCCTTCAGTAATTAATTGCTGTGAATGTGTTGTAGCACAGTTATCAACCTAACACCAGCATCCACAACCAGGCAGGCTGAGTACTTAATATATCACCCTATCTAGGGCTTCACCTTTAAATCCTCTTATTTCACTACCTCAAAGGCACCCTCAGTGTGTCCTAGTCAAACTAGCTGCACCATTTATCAATAACAGCAGCAGCTGCTGCCACATATTGCAGTTACTTGGAACTGTAGCAATCCACCTGTAAGGAAACAGTGAAAAAATCAACAAGATTGTCTTTGATCTGCACAGCTAACAAAGGCAGGGCACTAGTTTAACGAAGACAATAACATGCTCCAATATGGAAAATTTAAATAAATATGACATTGATTTCTCCTGTAGCTCCGTTCTGTAATAAAAGCTATAACCAAAGGCTCTTACTCATTTTTTACTCAGGCAAATTCTCACTGCAGTCAGAGGAATCTATCCAATGAAAGACCAGGGAACCTGAGCAGCAGCCCAAAGATTTAACCCTACTTGCTCTATTTCTAATCACTCTTTAAGAGCAATAATTAGAGCCACCTTAACAAGTGAGGTGCTGTATATGTGCTCTGACCTGGTATGAGAAAGAAACAAGATAATCTTCTCTGTTAGAAAATAAAAATAATGAACCAGAAGCCATGATCTCATCTTGGCTTCTGCAGCATGCCCTGATTAAAAAGATCTTTCTCCCATCTACAGAACGAGACAAATTAAGTCCACAATGCAGCATTCAGAGCCCAAAAGTTACAGTGGCACAGTGTGTGAGGCCGCCTCAGCCAGCCCCCATGCCCAAGCCTTCCTGTCCTCTCCCTTTGTTACCCATTCTCCCTACCCGAGCACCTGCAGGCCCCTCAGTGCTCTCCCCACCTGCCCTCTCTGCCACCTCCCCTGACTACCTACATATGGGCAGACATTTTGTCCACTGCTGAAATTTGGATTGTTGCCCTTATTTATTTGGTTCCCTTTTTTCTAAGCACTGGAGATGACTGCATGGGGTTGTCTTTGTCACATCGTTACTGCTGCCTTTCATAATTACAGGACACTGGTCTCCCTGTGTATTTTCAAATGTAGTTTAAGGATTAATGCTATTACACATCCTTTTCTTCTGACAGAGTTAGACTGTTTTCTCCATACTGTCACACATTTACAATAATGTCTAAATTTTCAGCTGTGGAAGGTACAACACCATCAGAACAATAATCAATTAATAGGATTATTGTATTGTGATATCAAAGTGTATTTAAAATAATGATACAATCTTAATGTTTACATCCTTTCCTTTCTTCATAAACATTCAGAGGTCATTTAACACAGTCTAAAAATAATGGAATAGGTCACTTAGAGGCAAAATAGTTTGAGAAGCTATCCGCCTATACAGCAAAATGCTAATGCCCTTTGAAATACAAAGGCAAGGGAGTTGTTCTCTTTATTGTCTAATGTTTTGTACATTTTCAGACCCAGGTCCAGAAGTATTTATCTTTCACCTCAAAATCTGACTGCTGTGCTAATGCTATTTAAAACTAAATGGAAGAAAATTATATTCTCCACAAGAATTTGATTGATTCCTTTCTTTAGATAGAAGAAGAAATAACAGTCATTTTTATTCACACAAAGCCTTGTGTAGAAACCTCTGTGTGTAAATCACATCGGGCCTCTCTATAATTTGTTATTAGCTATTGGTAATAGCTGCGATAAATGCATTGGAACTATTTATGTAATTGTAAGCAATGTCACATTTGGGATTCAGACCTCCTGTAGCTTTCTACAAATCATTACTCTTTCTCCAGTTTGCTCTTTTTCCTGTAAATCTTTGAGTCTATGCCAAACAGGAGTACTGTTCTCAGTCACAGGAAGAGTTAAATTATTCCTTAGAGTAAACAAAAAACCCCCACAGAACTCACTTTGCAGCTGTCTGAACCTTGTACATAATGTTTAAAGTGGCATTTGAGGAATTAAATGGGATGAAATATTCAAGAATTATTTAAGTATTCAGTGACCCATATGATGTCTGGGTCAACATGAACACTCTTTACAGAGGTCCAGCATGTCTTCCTGACTTTAGACAAGTAGCAGTCCAAAGGAGATTGTTTAATACCACACACCACACTAATTCTAATTTTTTCTCATACATTGTCCTGTGATCTTCCCTACCACGCTGATAGTATGCACAACGTAATGCAGGACAATAGAACCAACGTACTGATTCACAGCTACAGAGGACTTCAACTGAAAATTTTAATAATTGTGTGTGATGTTCAGACATCACCTTCCCAGATGAGATAGGAATGCAGCTGAGTATAAAGATCTCATCCTATTACGCCCTTTCAATCATATCGATTACTATGCATGCAGAAATCCACAAAGTAATTTGCAAGATTTCTTTTCAGAGAACTGTTCAAATAAATAATGGAGGAATATTTTAAGTTCTAGCACATTATAAAAATCCAAAGCCATATTTGCTTTACATGAAACAGGAGTCTAGAACAGTAAGTGTTATTTGCACATGCAGGTACTACGAATACATATTCATATAGCTTATATGTAGACTGCTAGTTGAACACCCACTTATGAGTTAAGTTTACATGCTGCAATTACAGAAATTCTGCACTGAAATCTGGTACTTAATTGCATACTCAAAGCCTTGACTTTCTGTTTGTAAATCTGATCTTTACTGGATTTTCCCTCACTAACACATTCCCAAAGCATCTCAGCCACTCTATTACAAGTATTTTCTTCCCCTTCCCAATCTTTAACTTTTATCACAGCTTCCTTGGGGCAAATACACTGTTTACTATCTCAAAGCATGTTGCAGCTCACCTGATCTTTCTATTTGCAAAAGCACAATAATCTTGTGTAGATCTCCCAATTAGTAAGCAAAGGTCCCTTCACATGGAAGAAATTAGAGCCTCCACACATGCCCAGGGTCTGTAAAGCAGAACATGTATTTGAAGAAAGATTCCTTACTCCCTCACTTTGTGAACACATGTGCGAACACCAGACATAACGCAAGCTGCGGTCATTTTTTTCAATGCAACAGGAGAAGTCACTGGCTGAATCTGGACTGTGACACAGACCTTCCAGTTTCCTCATCCAAAAGAAGACCATGCCTCTCTGGACTTATTACTTTACAAATGCATTCAGATTTGGGCCTCCAGAACGAAGAATACCAAACTGCCTTACAGATTTTTCCAGTTTATGATGTATGCTACAGTCTCCTAGGAACAGATCTGAAATAATTATGTACCATTTCATCTCACATCAGACAACAAGTTAGCTTAGCACATTTTAATGGAGTGGTGCACAGTGGTTCTTTCACTTAACGAGATCACATTTTGATGAGAAACTCCAGTGGGTTAAGGAATCATAACCATAATGAAATCCAAGGTTTGGGGTTTTGGTTCATTAGGCAACAAGGATAGTTCGAGTACTTGCTTCCAAATAAAGAAATACAGATACCAAGATTTTACATCCCTCTGGAGAGTTTTTCTATGGACTGCCATTATTGAAGAAATGTACTTGGAGGGAGAGGAAAGGAAAGAGGGATTAAAGAATTCAGCTGTGCCACAACACATTTATCCATCAAAACAGGATAAAAAGTTGGTTTCTCAGTCATGGAAAGAAAAAGTAGTTCATTAATCTGCTTTGATAATCTTACACTGGAGAGATGTTTTTATTTCCAGAATACCAGTTATCCTGCATGCATTCAAGATGTGCATGCTAACTGACAGTTACATGCATTGCTTTTCACCACGTATACAAAAAATACAAGCATGAGATATGGGCAGCATGCATATCAACAACCTCTGACTGATGTTTTCCTAGAAAAAATTAGTACTGTGACTGCACTAGGAGCAGACAGCATGAAAAAGGGGATAAATTAGCAATTCTGCGCTATATGAACCTACAGAAACTGCATTTCCACCTCACAATGAAAATACAATCAAGAAAAAGGTTGAAGGGTTCTTGTGGGACATTCAATGTATTTTCATATCAATTCTCCTTACTATTGTAACTTGCATAAACTAGCAAACATCCTGGTAATAAAGGAGAAGGGAAATGTTCTGGATTACCTTGCCCAGGGATGGTCTCTCTGGGAAGTTAAGCCCAAAAGCTGTACAATTTTGAGGAAGGTTGAAGCGAACCAGACAAATGAAGGCAGTTTATCCTCCGGTGCACTTGTGTCCAAGCTTTTCCCAGGAGCTAAGCCATATGCTTGCAGTACCAAGTAACTGTGCTGATTTTCAAATTATTAAGTAGCACAGAAGAAGAAGAGGAGTTTAAGTACTGCAAAACAAGCAATATGCCTTCCATTAGCAGTAAGGGAACATTACGAAATAAGAAGAGCTAGAAGCCCTGGACAACAGAATGTTTAAAGTTTGAACCTGGAGCCTGGAAGAGGATCTCTGGGAGCTCTGTTCCTCCTTACATGTGCATGCCATGGACTGCACAAAATCTCACAGAAAAAAATATGATAATGACTTCAATTTGTGAACCACTAAAAACAAAGTACAATAGATGTAGTCAAAGTATCCATTTCAAAGGTTAACATGCAGACTGCACTGCTCTTCCCAGGCATAATCATTCAGCAGAAATGATGATTAAAAGCCATAATAAATACTTTTTTTCAAATCCCACACTTTACTTTGATCAGAGTATCAGATTACAAGGCATGTATAATCAACAATATTATAATTAAATTGCGTCAAAGATTGCTGACCTTTTGGTGCAATCTTTCAGGTAAAATTCATAGTACACAAGCATGCTTTAATCTATGTGAAACATTTATCATGTACAAAGAAAGGTAACTTTTTGACATCAACATAATTAGCCCTGGCGTAGTGACTCTACATGTCAGCCCTTGGCTGTGAGCTAACTTGTGTGAGATCTTGACATAATCATGTTAAGTGCTGCCAGTTTGCGTAGCTGCCATGGATTAAACAAGAAAAATGGTATCAACAATGTAGGCGTTTGTTCTCTGCTGCATGTTAATGAAGCTATTTGCACTAAAATTGTTGATATTTAGAATTTGCTTTGTTTTAATTATGAAAACAATCAATATTATAGAATCTTTGTATTTTTTTTAAATAGGCCATTAATTTACCTATTGATTATTGTGGAGAGTGAGAGAAATATTCTTCCTGAAAATATATGCACTTTTTCAAGCTCTTCTCTATCCCATCTAGAATGCTGTGATCTACTGACAGAATAATGTTGCCTTTTTACCATATGAATAAATAGCCATAATAGCTACAGCATAATTTACAGATTATTTCAGTTCTCCTTGAACCAAGGTCTGAAAGCTGCTAAAAGCCACCTAACAAAAAAAAACTTGTCATCAGATGAAATTTGGATGTATATCCATAGAAAACACTGGATTTCATTTCTCTCAACTTTATCTGGAAGTTGCATACTGACAGCAGGGACCTCTGAAGACTTTTCAACTTGTCCTGTCTCCCATCTTTTAATTTGTGTACTTGATATCCTGCAATCACCACCTGAGATCTTAGAGTGGTGCCATTTCTCCCAGCAGTAAGAGATAATAGGATGTACTTTACACATTCCTTAAGCCTGATAGCATTAAAATACTGTATCTTGGTATCAGTAGAAACTTCATTGCAAATGTAACACTGTGGGTTTTAATACATGTAAGGTTATAAATAGCCACTTTTGACTTGGTTTATTGTTCTAGATAACACAGTATTAATGCTTATTTCAGCATATGTCTGGGAACTTTGATGATGTGGGGCAGCACAGCAAATTTTACCACACGTACAAAATACTCATGAGATCACCGTTTAAGTCACTAAGACACAGTTTCAAACTTCTCCCCTTTATAACACAAACAGAGCAAGGTTTGACTGCTGAATATACTAATGTCATAATATGACCTACAACCGCAGCACCAGCTACATCAATGTAAAAAAATCAGCATGATCTTTTACTGTTGTAAAAGACACTTACAAACGCTGATCGGTTATAAAATGATGTTGAAAATGAGTTAGAAACTGGTCAGCTCGAGAATTTTAAATGTGTCCACACCCCAGTGTATTGCAAAAGGACTTTTTTTGCATGCCTAGATCTGAACCTATTCTAGGGTCCCAAGCTGAGTGCCAACTTGGAGGTGAATTATTTTTTCTTCTGTTCAGGATGTCATTGAGGTAAAACCATGTTTTTGCTAGATTCAAGCAGAGGAGAATAGAAAATCCCATAAGAACAGCTGCTTTCACAGTGCTTCCACCATTTAAAAAATTATGATTCTGAATCCCTTGCAGCAGGTGGGTGCTGCTGATCCAAACTCGTCTCTAACCCTGATACTGACTGAACCTGCACTTTCCCAGTTACAGACCTCATCTGGAGCTGAGTCCTGTTATAGTGATTCTCTTTTTTTTTGTATGGACTTGAACACTGTGTCTTTAGAAAGTACTCATATTATTATATTAATTTTCTTCCTTTAAAAACAGATCTGAAAGTCAGTCAATCTTTCAACAAAATGATCCTTTTTAAACAGAGAACTGGAGCATCCTAATAACCTGGCTCTGTTCTGGACCAGGAGAAAGAGGGGGAGCTGTATTGTATAGCTCCCTAACACTGAACATCTATAGGGTACCTGTTAACCTCTTGTTCTGATCTTCAACAGAAGATAAAACAACATTGATTTGCCTAGAAACAAGTATTTAATGCTGTTGGAACAGCCTAGGATTGCCTGCCTCGCATCCAGCTGCCACACCAGAAGGGCATGGGTGTACTGTAGGTCCTGTGCCATCTCTGCTGAAGCCACACTGATATCCCAGTGTCTCAGTGGCACTGGGCATCTCAGTGTGGGCAACTGAACTGAGCCCCTAAGCACTGTTCCAGTCACATGGGGTAGCATTCAGCATGGAATTAAAATGCATGTTTTCAGGTGTCTACATGCAAACTAGGAATCCAGGCTCCTATTGTTGTCAATGAAGAGCTAGTGAAAATTAGGCAGCAGAGATCAGGCATCTTCCTGCTAATCAGCTCAATGCATCTTTAGAGTCCAGTAACCATACTTACTGCAGGCTCAATTCAGTTGCCTAAAATTGGTGCTTTTGGTTCTCCAGATGCACAAATGTGGTAAATATGACATAAGACACATGGGAAATCCAAGTCCTTTTGGATCAAGAGTTTGCAACAACAAAGTTTGAGTTTCAAATGACACAAAATTAAGCACAAGTGTCGATCTGCTTGAGGGTAGGAAGGCTCTGCAGCGGGATCTGGACAGGCTGGAGCGATGGGCTGAGGTCAATTGTATGAGGTTTAACAAAGCCAAGTGCCGGGTCATGCACTTTGGTCACAACAACCCCCAGCAACGCTACAGGCTTGGGGAGGAGTGGCTGGAGAGCTGCCTGGTGGAAAAGGATCTGGGGGTGCTGGTGGACAGCCGGCTGAACATGAGCCAGCAGTGTGCCCAGGTGGCCAAGAAGGCCAACGGCATCCTGGCCTGTATCAGAAACGGTGTGACCAGCAGGAGTAGGGAGGTGATTGTGCCCCTGTACTCGGCACTCGTCAGACCGCACCTTGAGTACTGTGTCCAGTTTTGGTCACCACAGTACAAGAAGGACATTGAGGTGCTGGAGCGGGTACAGAGAAGGGCAANAAGGAGGTTGTAGCGAGGCTGGTGTTGGTCTCTTCTCTCAAATTAGTAATGATAGGACGAGGGGAAATGGCCTCAAGTTGCGTCAGGGGAGGTTCAGATTAGATATTAGGAAGAAATTCTTCACTGAGAGGGTAGTTAGGCACTGGAATGGACTGCCCAGAGAGGTGGTGGAGTCCCCATCCCTGGAGGTGTTTAAAGAACGAATAGATGCAGTGCTTGAGGATATGGTGTAGTGGTTAGAGAGGATATGGTGTAGTGGTGTAGTGGTTAGAGAGATGCTAGGAGAAGGTTGGACTTGATGACCCTGGAGGTCCTTTCCAACCATAACGATTCTGTGATTCTGTGATTCTGTGATTCTGTGAACTACATTTTAGCAACTGAATCAAGCTCTGTTGATTATACTGGGAACAGACTCCCAGCTGAATGCAGACACTTTTAGGTATCTGATCTGGAACTAAATTTAAAAAATGATGTCCAATGGCAAATTCCTCTTCCAGAGCACAGTTTTCCTATAACTCTCACTAGTTTCAATGAGAAGGAGCACTAAATGTAAATTAAACTTTTTTCGATGTACAGCTGAGAGGAGAACCACCTGTTTGGTTTCTTTTTCTATTACAGTCCAGTGATGGCATAGATTTTACAATTCCACAAATCACAGACTTAGTCTTGCCACTCCAAGCATCAAATCAAACCCAATTCCAGATTAAGACTTGAACATCAAAGAGGTACTTCCACCACTCTTCCTCCTTCCCCGCACACTATCTTGCTCTGCCATTAGGGCATTATCTGCACAGTCCACACACACTGTATCTGCAATGAAATGCTTCTGTTCTGTTTCTCCTACTTACTCTGCTCCTGTTTATTCCTTAGCAGGAATGAGCCTTTCAGAAGCAGCTCTTGATGTGCTTTCCTATTTTGCATTATGTTTATAAAAAGCACTTCACAGCAATCTTCACAGTACCAATATTTGGTGAAATGGATTTCTTTTACTTTTTTAATTACTGCACATGTTATTGGTTCTGGGAATGAAATTTAATTTATTTCCAAGTATCTCAACCATTTCACATATCGCTTTAGTATCCCTTTCTCTCATCATGAACACCAGATATACCTATGCCTACAGGGCTCATGATACATCTTGAACATAAAAGAAGAGGTATTCTTTCTGCTGCACAGAGAGAATTTAATGCTTAAAAAAACTCCACTGTGAAAATATTTCTTCATATTCTATGCACAGATGGTAATTTTAAAAACATACTTAGATATAAATAAGTAATTGTCAATTTTATCTGAGAATCTGTGTTTGTTTCTGTCTACGCTTAATACATCAACGGCTTCAGATTCTCTGATAAGACATGTATGTAATCCCTTGCTCTTCCTTTTCCAGGACTTCAAGAAGCCCTAGATAACACAAACAGCTGGCACTAAACAACAGATACAGGTATCAAAAACAAAGCCAGGCAATCCGCTCATTTTTTCTGGCACTATACAGAGATAAGCCAGGGGCTCCTCAGGGAATAGGAGCCAACAGCGAAACACTGGTGACATACTTCAAAGGAATTAAGGGGAGTTCCTCTAAGAAGGTGACATGACCAATGACCCAGCTAAAGTGCCTATACACCAATGCATGCAGCATGGGCAGCAAATAGGAGCTGAAAGCCACTGTGCTGCTAGAAAGCTACAATCTGGCTGCCATTGCTGAAACTTGGTGGGATGAATCCCATGGACGGAGTGTGGCTATTGAGGGCTACAGGCTGTTCAGAAGGGACAGGCAAGGAAGGAGGGGCAGAGGTGTTGTCCTCTACATCAAGAAATGAGTAAGTGTGAAGAGCTGTGCATGAAGTATATCCACAAGCAGGTCAAAAGCATAGGGGTAAGAACTAGAGACTGGGGCAACAAAGGGAACCTCATGGTATGTGTCTACCACAGGCTGTCCCATCAAGGGGAGCCTAGTGATGAAGCCTTTTCACTCTAGCTACAGGAAGCTTCATACTTGCAGGCTCTCATCCTGCCGGGGGACTTTAACCACCCTGACATTTGCTGGAAAAGTAGTATAGCAAGCTGTAGGCAATCCAGAAGACCCCTGGAATGCATGGAGGATAGCTTCTTAAGCCAGGTAATAGACAGCCCTACCAGAGGGGATGCAATACTGGACCTTATAGTCACCAAAGCAAGTGAGCCAATCAGTGTGGTCAGTGGCACAGAGTCTAGTTGGAGGTCTGTTATGAGTGGTGTTCCCCAGAGGTCAGTACTGGGTCCAGTTCCATTCAACATCTCCATCAATGACCTGGATGAAGTGATGGAGTGTACCCTCGGCAAGTTTGCTGATGACAGGAAACTAGGAAGGGTGGCTGACACACCAGAAGGCTGTGCCTCCATCCAGAGTGATCTGGACAGGCTGGAGAGCTGGGCAGAGAGTGACCTTATGAAGTTTAACAAGGGCAAGTGTAGGGCCCTGCACCTTGGGAGGAATAGTACTCCGTGTATCGGTACAAGTCAGGGGCAGACCTGCTGGAAAGCAGCTCTGTGGAAAACGACCTGGGAGTCCTTAAGCTCCTTGTATCTTCTCTTTACAAAGCTTACATGTCATGTCATGTTCTACTGTGTTATGTTACCTTCCAGTCATCTTTAATTTCTGCTGCTTCTGTCCAAACACAGAGAAATTTACAACCCAAAATGTAACTTCCTAGAAAATCTCATCTGCACTCTGGGCACCATTCAGACTTGCCCCTCTATGATGAAGGAGAGGTTTTGCCCATATAGCAGTTTAGAAACTTCAAATTCTAAGTTTTAAACATTCTTTCCCAGTCACAGCTTGCCAGTACAGGCATGTGGTTCTGTGTCTGAGGCTCAGTCTTAGAGCCACTGATTTCATTAAGATCACAGTTTTTCCCCACAACCCAGTATTCAATGCTTAATCAAGGACATCACTTAAACACGGATGTATGTGCCAAAATATATTCACTTCAGATTTTTCATTATCACAACTATATATAAACTCCATTAATAAACTGGTACTCTGATATTAAATGGTTTTTTAAATCAGATTTTTCTCAAAGTGTGTTCATATATGAACACTTTATGACCTTTGTAATAATGTAGGCTCTACTATAACCTCAATCAGATTTACCAAAATCTCTTGCCTTTTCTATTTTTTCATCCTGACTTCTCCAATGTGAGATGTTTCATTTCAACTCAAGCATGCAAGCTATATGTTGTGAAATTACAGATCAGCTTATTTCTAATATGCCTCCAAATGCTTATCAGAAATGCAGTCAAACAGCATGTATGGCCACATCTTTATCTATTGATTCAGCAATTCACTGAAGAAGCCAGGCAAACATGTCAGTTGTTCTTTTTATAATCATTCCTAACTACCTCTGTGAGACTGAATTCTTCCAAAAATTTCAGCCTGCTTTCAACATGCCTGCTACACTCTTTTGGAGGCTTATGATTAAATCCTGCATAGCAACTGCTCCCTATATACTTACTCACTGTCAGGAGGTTAACTGGTAGATCTGCATTCGCTACATTTTCTCCCAGTCCCTAAAGCCTTCATTCCCTCTGCAATGATAAACGGAGACTTTAAGAGCACCGCTCGAAGTACACACGACCCTCACTTCTATCTCTGCATGAGCTTTCCGTTGACTATTCCCTAACCACTAAATGCAGCAAAGCAACATATGTTTCACTGTTATTCAGAGACTGTACGCCTGCTGAGGAGATGGAAATGCCTGAGTCTTCTTTATAATAGTTATTGTGAGAGCAAAGCCCACTGGACAAAGCACAGTAATTTCACCTTATAAAGAACAAACACTACTAGTCATGTAGAGGAAGGAAATGCAGCTAAACCCTGAATGTCTTCAGTATTCAAAATTCATAGCAATGCTTGTACCTCAAAATTGCATCAAGTCTGAAATTTCTTACAACTAACACTGGTTTTAGGAGGATTTCAGTCATCCATCACGACCTTCAGAAAATCAGAGTTTACCTATGCTTATTTTTAGACATGAAGGGAAAGAGGATTTCATTTTAACAAGCTTTAAAGAAAAACTTGTGAAGCCAAAAATAGTTTCCAGTAATAATATTCTGAAACTTCAAAACACTTTATGCTAAATCCTTAAAATACTAGATGGCAAGTTTTACTATTTTAGTTACATAAAGAGCATATATTTGCATGAGAGTGCTGTGGTATTCACAACTTTGTCGTTGCTAAAGTCAGTTTCAAACTTACCATAAAATGCTACAACAGGAAAGCACCTCATTGTCATATATATGAAATCTGTTAACTACTTTACCATAAATCACTATTTCTAGAGAGCACATTATAAGATCTCCAGCACTTGAAGTTAATTTGCTTCATTATTCTGAGGCAGTAAAGACCATAGAATCACAGAATCATTAAGGCTGGAAAAGACCTCTAAGATCTTCAAGTCCAACCATCAACCCAACACTACCATGACCACTAAACCATGTCCTGAAGTGCCACATCTTTGAATACCTCCAGGGATAGTGACTCCACCTCCCTGGGCAGCCTGTTCCAGTGCTTGACCACTCTTTCAGTAAAGAAATTTTTCCTATATCCAATCTAAACCTCCCCCGGCACTACTTGAGGCCATTTCCTCTCATCTATTGCTAGTTACTTGGGAGAAGAGACCAACACCCACCTCTCTACAACTTCCTTTTAGGTAGTTGTAGGGAGCAATAAGGTCTCCCCTCAGTCTTCTCTTCTCTAGACTAAACAGCCCTAGTTCCCTCAGCTGCTCCTCATAAGACATGTTCTCCAGATAAGCAGATGCACATATGCACAGAAGGTGTTTCAGTCTCCATTCTTTTTTTCAGTTACTTGTATGTATGAAAATTCTTTCTCGTTACTATTTTTTTACATTTCAGAAGTATTTTCTTTTACCCTGATCAGTTTGCCAAGAGTCTTTGTGTAATACAACTCTGGACTGGAGTGCTGGCAAATTTAGTTTCTCAACAACAGTCTTCAAAATTGACTTATTCCTTCAGTGGATTTCCAGTAGATCTAAGAAAGTAAGCTTCCTCTTCCTACACTAAACAGTTCGCTTATTCTCTATTGAAGAATAAGGGGAAAGTGTGAAAAAATGGTTATCGATGAAAGATTTAAAATTTAATATCATTAACTTTGACATGGTCTCTGAACCCATGGACAGCTTTTGTAACCACTTAAATGACTCTGAAGATCACCCCAGGATATGTACAACCTGAACAGTATTTTAGTAAGTGGTGAGTCCATTTTAAAAGTGGAATTATTTTCTTTGAACATGTCTTACTTTGCCATATCGAGAACGGAATTCCAAACTGAACACCACCTACAATTTTATCAGAATTTATTGAAACATAATACAAAGATTGAAGACCTTTGGAAGTATATACACAATCTGGTATTTCCTACCAGTCTGAAGGAATTTTTAACCTTCATAATCCTTGATAAACACCATTTCTTCAGAATGCATGAAAAGAAATCCCTTTTATATCAATAGCTAGTATCTTCCATAGAGAGATTTATATGCATTCTTCTAAAGCAATATCTTGTTTCACACTCATAAACTGATGTTTGTATTCTGAATAATATATGATTAGTACATATTCTGCCAAAGAATAAATGTACTGCATGATACTATAACAAATCTGTAAACTTCACTCCTTGCACAGTACTCTACCAGAATACCTTGTAGCAATCAATAATACTTTTCACACTATCAATGAATAGCATAACACAGTGAAAGATGCATGGAAGTCTTTGCTATACTCAATAAATTATGCTTCATAGACAAATATTGCTTGCAGAACAGGCTGCATCACAAACAACTCCTGGGAACTATAAGTTCAGGATCATTTCTATAATATCTGCAGATATATTTATGTCAAATCTGGAACATAAGGTTCCAAACTGATTTGATACCTAAACAAATTGGAACAAATGCTGTATCAAGGGCATTTTCTTTATCATCAATAAACCTGACATACAGCACACCACAGAGTTATGCTAACAATTATATTTTCAAGGATGGTCCTAACTGCAGGTAACAGAACAGATCTTGAATGTAAATGTTTTTATGCAGTGGCAATAGCAAACTTAAAGCACATTCTATGACATTTATACTCTCTATACAAGGTAAATATAACTTTTGCCAAAGTTTCCTGACTACTAGTGGCAAGATTTATTTATAGCACAAGTTAACAAACTGCTTGTAGTTGTGCAGATACTTCAGATGAGAAACATCACTTATCTCAGCTACTCATACCATATCTAAATCACCATGCCTCCCTCTCTTAAGAAGCAGTAAAACACTCCCTGTTATAAGCTTCTGTTAAATTTTTTCAGCTGTTTCCCACTGCTTCCAGAGGGTGATTATATATTTACAAGAGAGCAATAATCTAGTGACAACAGTTTAAAAAACAAAACCAAACCAGAAAACAATGAAAACAAAAGCTGTTTCATGGAGGAAAGGAAGCCTCCATGCCCAGGGACTGTAGACCAAGCCACAAGTTCAGTTTCCTGTACTTCTACTAATATTCTGCTAATATTTGAGGTCTACAAAAGTAAACAGCCATTATGAGTCTAAGTATCTGTCCTACCACAGGCCAAAGGAACACACTCTCCCCATACAATGCAAAGGTAAACTGGGCACCTTGGAATACAGTGTATAGAAAGAGCGTCCCGATCTACAACAGAGGAGACACAGAAGACAAAACTACAGCAACAAACTCTTTATGAAGAGCTGAATGATGCATGTTTGAGGAAGGATGGTAAGCAAAGGTCTGACTCCTGGATTCCCATGGCCTGGGTAACCTCCCTAGATGGTAAATGAATCTATAAAAAGGCCCTGTTCCGAAGGAAAGAAGACGTATGTGTGGTGTTCAGTCTTCACAGCTTATCTAACAGACAGTCTTTCAGGTAAGACAGGCAAGTTAATGCCTTTTCTGTTGGCCTCAGCTGTAGTTATGAGCTTTGTATTTAGTGTTCATTGGGATCAGGGCTCAAACATGCAGGTCCAAAAGCATCTTTAATTGCCTTAGAGACTGAGGTGTCATCTCTCAGATTTAGTGAAAAGCTCAAGGAAGGGAAAGAAAGAGAAGAGAGGATTTCAAAGGCTTTAGACAAGAAAAGTGGCTTGTGAACCCTATAGCTCAAAAGACAGGGGTATCCATTTTCGAAATTACTGTAGGAGATCAAGTGAAGACTGCAATAAAATTCACTGAAATTTCCATTAGAAATGGACAATGTCTATGACATAAAATTAAGTTTTAGAAGTACAAGATTACAAAGATAATGAACTTCACACATCTGTCTTGTTCAACTACCAGCAAGTTCTCACCAATTATTCTCAATATTATAGTGGTATTGTAAAACACTGAAGAGAAGAAAAACATATGTAAACAGTATCTGTGAATTATTACAATAATGTCAGAGCAAGTAAAACAGAAAAAAAGACACATGCACTGAAGTAAGATAAAAGTTACTAACCTGGCTATCACTGTTGCTGTCAATTCTTGTTGAATTGGAACAAAAATGGGCAAATGGCACTCAAAACTCAGGAGATACAAGAAACATAGGAAAGGGATAGTTCCAAGTTACTTGATATTCATCCGCAGGTGAAAACTACAGAAATCCAACAAGAAACAGGACACAAAACCTATCCTGCTTAGCTAAAAGCATGTCCACTCAAATGCAACCCATTTAAAGGACAGGAAAGAAAGTACTAAAAAAACCAAATCACTGCTGAAGCAAAAACAACGTAAAAGATGTTTTCTGCTCTTCATAATGCTAGACAATGGAATCAGTTCCAAAATATCAACTTCACTTTCAGTGCTTAATGTGATTTATTCTCTGTGAGAACATCCATCAAGTTGTTAAGATCAGGCTTAAAGGCTGATTTCTTGTGCTTTTTGCTTAGTTTATTCTTTGACCATGTTTAGATCTCCAATGCTGATCACAAAAGAAAGTGAAAAATATTTCTATTTTTCATGTAATTTCCACCAGCACAGTAGCCTGTACATTTTACTAAATTGTGGTTTCATTTCAAATGGCTTAAATATTTAAATTACCAGACCAAATCTTAATGGCTTTTTGCTTAATTTTGCACTATAAAAGTTGGGTGAAGAGTAAGCTATATTTGCCAGCCTGGAAAATATTGCAAGATTTCAAACTTCCTGTTGTCCTGAATTGATACAAGGAAGCAAAATTTTGAAATCTTTTCCCAAGAAGAATGTTTTTTTCAATTGTCTTCATGGATCAATGTTTAAATACATACATCAATGGGACTTCAAATATGTTTGATATGTGAAGATAAATTTCTAAGCAAAATCGCTGTTTCAAAGTAAAGAGTTGAAATTCTGTGTTTCAGAGGTGTCAAAACAGGACTTCTGAGGTTTTTCAAACAAATGGATTGTATCCAGTTTCTTCCATAGAAGAGTTTAATAAAATTACTACACACGCATGGTAAAAGCAAGGTTTTGCTCAAATGCTGCTGTCATAAAGCAAGTGCTTCAGCATATTTTTTCAAACGGCACCTAATTCCAAGGCATACTTGTATAGAGTGAACAATCAATGTTTTGGAAACATTTTCATTTTCTGTTCAGTAAATGTGTTACTATGTCAAATGCAGGCTTGTTTTAAGTAAAAGCCAAGTAAGCATTTGTTTACATCAATAGACTGGCAAGAACAACACAGCCAGCCATTACTTCTCTATCTACTTTGTCGGTGGCAGAGCCCTGCAAATCCAAGCTACGTGCTGCTGCTGCAGAAGGACAAGTGGGAATACATGGAGCAGTACTCTTCATTGGTGGAAGAGGCTCTACCATGACAAAAATTGCTTGTGACAGCAATACTGGTAAACCTAATTCTCTCTAGCTCAACATCCTCTCTGTAGCTCAACCTCCATCATGCACTGGCCCTTCTCTCCCCTCACTGTTTATTTCCTTCCTGCAGAACAGTGGGGCAGAGCCAGGGCTGCAGTATTGATGAAAATTAATCTCAGTTTTGCCTAAGCCTCTGAGAACTCTCTATTCCCATTCAGTTGTCATGTGTCTTCCCTGAGGCACTATGTGATAGCTAGAATGTGGGCCTTTGATGGGAACACAGGCAGACCTCCTTCAAACCCAAAATACAACACAGATAAAATTTAAGTAAATAAAATCAGGAAAGCAATTGAGGAAAACCCTACCTAACCCACACAGGTTTTAGGAAAAAGCCTCTCTGGTAATTATAGATGTATAACTGAGGAAATTCAAAGGTATCTTTTTCTTGACTGAGCTGGCTGCCTAGATAAGTCACCTCTCATTAACAGTTCAGAAAGATGCACTAATGTCTGAGACCACAGAGGAGCCTAGATTTCTAGTCATACTCTGACTAAACTTGACTCATTCAGATTGTTTTGAGTTGTGTGAAAAGTCATGACAGCGGATGGCACTTACTTCTTACATAGCAGCTGCGGGTTTGAAGCACTTGTCACAAAAGCAGGAGCCCAGCTTCAACAGAAAGGGCACACGGTACTTTCATCCAAAAAGCTGGTGTTGAAGACACTGCCTAGTATGCAAAATCCACAGAGATAATGCACATGAGAGCCCTCATGACTTAGTAACAGCATAGGAATGCTATACTCTTTATTAGATAAGAGGTCAACATCTTGCATCACAGAGATACCTAAGGGCACACAGCAATTCTAGGCTCTGATTCTTGGCTTGATAGAGGAGTGTAGCTTGTGACACCTCTCTTTTTTGGCACAACCTATTGACTAACTTAACTACCCCAGTGACTAGCACATGAGCTTTTGTGACTCTCAGACTAAGTATGAAACCTGTCACTCTTTGTGTGTGGGGAACTTTAGCATTATGAACTCAACTTGCTCAGCAAAGATCAAGTACCAAGGAGTGCAGAAACTAGGGCTGGGATAAAAAAAAATTGGTTTACATGGCTAGAAAGCTTTTATAGTCCCTTAATTGCTTGGAGCATGTAACCTATATATTTATCTGTTACTAGACTGTCAAAAGGAGAAAGTGAATTCCCTGAGAAAAGGGAATAGCTGATAAAGGATTTACTCTGTGTGTTTGCTTCTCTACTGAAAAGTATTATTTGTCTGAGCATATTATTGTACATTTAATTCCATTTTTGTTTGCACTTCACAGATACTGCCTACCAGCACAGATGTCCTATGTTGAAAAACATTACCATTTTGAAATGAAATTACTCAGCATATATAATGTCAACAGATGTTTTGGAAATATGTCCCATTTCCACACTCAGCAGTCTTCTGCTACTTTCTCGCATAAAACATCCAAGGTAACAGAAGCCTCATGAGGTTAATGGTTTTGGAGCAGCCATCAGCCATCTTTGTAGATGGCTGTGAACTGCTGTGGTAGTCTCAACCATGTTCAGAGGAAATCCCTTTGACAGCCAGGCTGCCCATGACAATATCAAACCAGGCTGTCAATGCTGCTATCATAACTGATTTCAGCTGCTTTTTAAAACTACTCTGCCATGATTGCTACAAGAAAATGTGTCAGCTAAAACCCGCTTAATCACTCACCCACATAGGTTTGACTGACTTACTTGAGGCCTCTTTATGGAACCGCTGCAGTGTAAATAGTTGCAAAATGGATGCAGATGCAAAAAAAATAGTCTTCCTCCTTGCTGTGTCCATGCAACTCTGAATGTTCTCCGTAGCCTTAGCACTCTGATCTTCCCCTCCCACTGTTTTGTTTTCCCTCTTAGAGTATCCTGTGTGAAAGCAAATGTTTAGCTTCTTAGAGCAGGGATGTGTAATTACTGGTATTGAAAGCGTTCAAAGAATGCACTGAAAAAATGCATTAATAGGAAAAATACTCTGCTAAGGACTAACTGAGAATTTCCTCTAATTCCCAGTGGACAGGAAAATCTTAGCTGCTCTATCAACACTACAGTGTTGCCTAAGAGTCACAGCTCCCTTTCTAATCCTCCACCATCTCAGGGATGACAGCTCTCAGAGGATGCAGATTACTTCCTCCCCTCTCCTCCCTCCCCACACACATCTCCTGACAGTTATATTTTGTAAACTGATTCTCTCTGAGAAAGAACTAAAGCTTCCCCACCTCCAGATTGTTCACATACAGGTAGCAGGCCCCAGTGCTTGTCATTCCACTATACCTGCAGTGGGCATGGGCTGCTGTATTTCCCTGGTCCTCTGCGTATCCTCAGAGAGCCAAATGATGACCTACACCACTGTGATTTTAAAGTGCATTATATGTAATCTCTGAAATAAGTTTTCAGTTCAGGAACCAAATCTGAAAGAACAGTTGCTAAAATATATTTTTTATCTATGAAAATGTCAATCTGCTTTTGGATGTGGAAAATTAAAACAGTCTTAAAAAAACCCCAAACCTCTTTAAATATGGGTTCTTAACCATAAATGTCATTAAGAGATATGCAAATAAGCCATAGCCAGCAGGTAATCTGAAAGGACATTACTAGGTAATTCATCACTGGGCACAAAAGTAGAGAAGTTAAGAGTGTTCTGGTGTTGTGCTTAAAAGGAGTCGACTTCTTTATGGACTTCTGCTGTAATCTCTCCTGCCTTTCCCTCAACATGCACTTCCTCAGACAGTCTGTGTGAATGCAGACGAGGTCACAGGAGTAGGGAATTCAAGGACAGACAGATAAGGTACTAATCACATCACCTTCCTGTCTCTTATTGGTATGCTTCAACCACCCCAGCTCAGCAAGCCACCCTTAACAGGAGCTGCAACCTCAAAACCTGAAACAATGCTCAGATTCAGGGAAGATGGTTCAGGACCATCACGCCCTTTCTTTTTCACGTTGGCACATTTCCCAAAGAAATGACAAAAAACATGCAGAATTTTCTCTTTTCACCCACATATATGAATGATGAAAACAGATACAAGCCAAGCAGTATCTGTTCTACTGTGTCTTACTTTGGGATAGCAAATTATTTTCTAAGTAAAGAAAATGCTACAACAGAATATGCTATCTCTCCCATATGAGTTTAGAAAGGCTTTAAAAATATTCTGTCTATAACATTTGAGATTTAAGATTTCCAAGAGCATCCGGCAAGTCAAAGTATTTACTACAACTTTTGCAGTGGGTATTTTTGCATCTTACTTTTCAGTTCTTTTCTAAAACCAATGACCCACAGATAGTCCAGTAACCAAGACAGCACCCAGTGCTTGAGAGAAAGTGAAAAAAGTTCATAAGTGGCAATTTTAAAAATAACCTGTCCATAGAGCAGATTTTTTCTACAGGTTGGCAAACATGCTGACATCTGAGGGCCTAAGTCTCTGATTATTCTTTTGTTTGTTGTTTCCTATTTAATGTACTGTGGATGTTTGCATTGTCTACATAAATGCCACAGGTTAATTAAGTGTTATCTTTGAATGTATTTCCTTTTACCAGTTTTAATTGCGGAGGCTTTCAATTTCAAACCAAAGTCCCTTTTTGATGAAATTTTTTGAAGGTAAATAGAAGATTCAGATTTAGCTTCTTATTAATATTCACTATTTTGTATACCTTCATTGTGTCTTTCTTCTTTTCTAAAATTCATTACTTCTTCTCTTTCCTGAGATTAAAATTGCTTCATGCTTCTATCTGTTTTTGCAGTGTACCTATTGGCCTCTTCTACTTTATATGTATATGGTTTCAAATAGAGTATAGAGTTAATAAAGTGATGGTGTTACATCTTCCTATTTCTTCCATGTTATATTATTTCTCATTGCTTATTAGTGTGGAGATTTATAGTGAGCTGTCCAAAGTACCCTCCAATAGAGTGCTTCCAACTCCATGGTCACTTAATAAATCGGGCTTAATTATATAAATGTCACATCTGGCATCTCAGCTGTTTCCAATTGCACTGAGTCTCATATGTTACAAAAAGAGTATGTTTTATTCATTGGAGTTTAAAGCCAGACACCCAAAGTCACTCCTTTTGTGGTCTTTAACTAGTTGATATTTTATCAATCTCCTTTGGTTCTTTTGTACAAAATAACATGGTCAGGATGCTGGTAATGTAATAAATGTAATAATCTGTGAAATAAAGATGGTACTTCTGTAGGTGTTCCCATGTATTAAGAAAGTGTACCTCCCTGGAGAATATAGAATAATTCAGTTTTAACACTACTGAATCATTTGATGACTTAATCTACTCACTATGAATAATCAAAGCCAGATTTTTAAGCATTTTATTTTAACCTTTCATTCCTCCATGTTTCAGGAGTCTCCTTACCACATGGCCAAGCAATCAGGTCCATCTACTTAGCCTTCTCAGCTGTGCACAAAGATATATAGGTTTTATTTAATTTTTTTGCTCTTTTACTTAGTGTTATGACATACCATTAACTTTCCAGGATACTCTTTTGTGAGCAGCACCTGTTCCTCCCCTAGTTCAATTGTAATTTTCCTTATCTCATATGACTGATGTCTTTGGCAGATGTCTTTGTCTGACCTGAATACTCTTTAGCACCTGTCAGCCTCCTCCCGCTCCTGCTTTATATAATCCCCCTAAACATTGTCAGTTCTCCATGGTAGCACTTTAGCCCTGTCAGGCAAAGAGGAAACATCCTTTTCTGTAGAGGCTTTTTGTTCTTCAAAACTTTTTACAGTTCTGAGTAGATTAAAATCCTTTGTATTTACATCAGTTCTCCCACCACAGTTCTGAGACTTTGAATACTTCCCCTGTGCCGCACACATTGGTAAAGTGGGATACATGTCATGAAATTGTTGCTTAGATGTGCATCTTTTTCCTGGCAATTTGATTTCTAAAAGACTCATTTCCCTTTCCACTTCCAAATCCATAGGTATAAGTTCAGACTCTGGACAGAAGAGTCTCCTAGGTCTTTCCAGAACATTACTGACATCTCAGAAAATAATCCATCTTGATACACACCACATATACCTTCCCAACCATGGCCTACTCAGTAAGTGACTTATTCAGACCAGTAACTTGAATTCCCACTGTCAACTCCATCCCCTGGTGTTACAGGAGTAACAATTTCACCATTTAAAGGGGGTCTAGTCTGAACTGCTGAGTCCATTGAAAAACAAATTACAATGAATAAGCAAACAAAATGTGAAAATTATCTTTTCAAATTCTTTTAGGAAGTCCCAATTTATTATGGCTTATATGGATTGCACATTTTAGATTTTTTTGCATATTTAAATGATTTTGCATTCTTTGAAAACACCACAGACAACGAACTGAATTTTAAGTGGTAGTGACACAGTTCTCTATTTACATCCATTTTCATATCATTATCCCTTGTGGCTGTTTTTCTCAGGCTACAACACAGGCAACTAATCGGTCCAGGAACAAAACCTTGAATTAAAGGATTTCTAAATTCATTACAGAAGTCCTAATGAAAGTGTTTACTTTCAAAGTCATATCCAGCAGTCACACACAGTTCCTATTCAGCCTGTAGTTAGTCTTAGAAGTAAGCCAAGGGCTCACATTAGAATATAAAGCAAATTCTGCAAAAGCGGTCTGCACATTGAAAGTTCAGAGTAGTCTTCGCTTTCTCCAGTTACCAGCCCTAGCTAAAGGCTTGCTACTCAAGATTGCATCTCACAGCCCCTCATGTGTATTCACAGTGACTGGGGAGATCTTTAAACAAGCCGTAAAATGGGCAAGAAAAGTTCTTCTGGACTGAAAGACTAAATTGGCTTCCTATTCCCACAGGTTAGGCTGACATTTTAAATTGTTGATTTGGAAAAATGAGGGAAGAGGTATGTTTGACAGGAAAAGGGATGAGGGGGACTGACGAAGAAAGGAATGAAGTGAAGGTGGGTTAAAAAGGCAGTGAAAGGTAAAATAAACAGTCTCCCCCTTACCAGTCATCTTCTAATATATAAATCACTGCACTGTTTCTCCTGTAGAGATAATCCTGAATTTTTTCTTCCTCTGTAAAGGCCATACAAAGATTCAATAAAAGCATCTCTCAGGCAAACTGTGAGTTCTTTTCTTTAGGAGTCACCTTTTTAAATTTTCAGTTTCTGGTTCTTTTCATTTTCTGTCAGATGTAAATAGAAACAGATGAGAACTTAGCTGTTATAAATATCACAGGCTGCAGAGAGCATCATGAGTACAACCTAGTTAAACTACCCTTGGATAGCCCATAGATGCCGTTCATCCCTTTTTGTACTGCCTTTTGATACAGCAGCACAAATAAACTTGCCCTCATGCATGTTCTGAAAAGCTTACTCTATTACTTCACAATTAAGTCCTGATGTTGCAAAACTGAGGGCCCTCTGCAGTCCATGAGAACTGAGGGTTTTCAACACCATGAGGGACTGGCATTTTTAATTATCAAAGCTAAAGTCTTTGGCCAACATCATTCCCTAACTCAGAGCTATTTCCAGCAGTTCTTCTGATGAAGTATAAGCAAATAGCTCTGGAGTCTTCTACACAGTGGGAAATTTATAAGTAGTTTCATCGCAAATGATTTCCTACAAGTAAAAAGACATCAATAAACACAAAATTGAGATTTTCGATTTTCAGAAATGACCTAATGAACTGAGACAGTGAAGCTAATGTGCCCCAATTATGTCGGGGAGGAGAGGGGGGAGGAAGAAGAAATGAAAAAACAAAGAAAGAACTTGGATTATAAATGGTTCTGATTTCACCCTTCTGAACACCCCATTTTATTTCATAGTGAACTAGTCAGCAGCTGAAAATAGACTGCAATTTTCTAGCCACTGAGCTTGAGAGTTTTAAAGGTGCATGGAAGGATTATGCTCTAAAGGCAGCATGGAAGAACACCACAGCTAGTGTTCCAGAAGGCAGTGTTCCTGTGGCCGGTAAAAAATACAATTGTGTCATCATCCTCTTCCAATTTACAGGATGCCTTTCTTTTGTGGACAGCCTGCTGTACAATGCCAGACATCTCAGTCAGTGTGGAATGTAGCTTCAAAGGTGTCACTCCTTCTCTTAGCATTTTCTCAGACTGCGCTCATGAGACACACACCCTCATCTCCACACAGACTCTTGACAAAACACATTTAACTAGCATCTCTCCTTTGCATTCCTCTGCATGCTCCTCTCCTGCTTTATGGCCTTAAATTCCAGAGTGAGTACAGCTTAAGAGACATGTTGCTGGACAGAGACAAAATGGGGACCTCTTGATAGATGGACAATGTTAAACAGATTAGGTTGGACTTGGCTGGCTTGTCTTTGTCAGACTCTTTTCTAGTCTTCTCCTTTTATCTTCATTCCCTGTTTAGAGGTTGTCCTTAGCATGCTCAGTCCACTTCATTTTGCCTCACCTCAGTGTACCCCTCCCCTACATTTTTGCATTGCATTTCTCTCATCAACACCTGACTAAGCCCTTCCCTAGAATTCAACTAAATGAACATATCATCTGCCACCTTCCCGCCCATTATCCATTAAGACCCTTGCCTCTGTTCATAGTTTCTTCTCTTAGGTTACAAACTTAGCAGGGCAGGAATCATCTGCTGATTCATATGAATGCAGCACCTAAAACAAGGGTCCTCCTGCTGCGGAATAGGAGCAACTTTTTCTCCCTTCTTTTTCAAGACAAGAGGTAGTGGAATGAGGTACTTTATGTGAAGCATTATAAAACCCTTTCTAACAGTAGGATAAACTTGTCTTGTCTTAAGGCTCTACTGTAACTAAAGATAATTACTTCTTCTTATCCCAAAGCATGGACTCATGCCAGTAGAGATGCGGTCATTGTGCCTTGCCACCCCATAGGAATACAAGTGGAGGAAAGTCTGTGATTCTTTCCTGCCTCCTGTGTCACCATATTGAACTACACAGAGATAGACTCTGAGGTAGGAGACCTCATTTTTCAGTATTAAAAATGAACCTGACAATTTGGAGAAGTGGTCTGAAATCAATAGGATGCAATTCAGTAAGGACAAGTGAAAGTGCTACATTTATGTAATCAACTGTACAAATATAAGGTGGAAAACGAATCAGTAGGGAACGGTTTGTGGTCTATGGGGGATCACAAGCTGAACAGAAATAAACAGTCTCACCTCCCTGTAAAAACTATTCCACAGGTTATATTGCCAGCATCATGTGTAAAACTTGTCTGTAGATACTTCAGAATTAGCAAGCAGCTAACGTACTGTATGCACCTTTAGGCACTGTGCTTTAAGAAAGATGTGAACTTCTTGCAGCAGTCCAGAGAGAGCAACAAGATGGATTAGAAGACTGGAAAAAAGTGATCTGTAAGTAAAGATTGAACAAAATCATTGTTCAGTCTGGAGAATGAAACACTTCAGAGGAAATGTCATAACAGATTTTAACAGTATCCTGCTGAGAAATCGGAATCAATTGCTCTCCATGTCCACAGGGATTAGAACGAAGAATAATGGAATGTGGAAACTTTAGATTAGGCATTAGAAAAACTTTCTAACATGAGAAGAGCAAAGCATCAGAACAGATTGCCTGGAAAGACTGTAAAATCCATATCATTGGATTTTTAAAGAATAGGTTCCAGACATGTTTTATCAGATTCTGTGATAACAGTTGTAATAATAACACCTTATGCTTCTCTTGTGTGTTTTATAACAAAGAACCCCAGGGTGCAGCTCCCTTCTAAGTAAAACATGCAGACAGGGAAAATTTGCACTACACGTTTTCAAGCAATGAGAACAATGTCTCTAAGTAGTGGAATCTCCCACTTACTGAGCTGTAGGCAAGCCTTAAGAAAAGGATTGCACTAGTAATTTGGGGTCTCAACTGCAGGATCCCATCAAGCCATAAAGACTGCATTGACTGTGACTCACCTGGTCTACCTACAGGTATCTACAAAGTAAACATCTCTAACTGAACTTGTCACAACAGGCTCCCTTTGTAGTCAATGGAGAGAAGCAGATAAGTTTAGGCAGTGAATCACCTGGCTTGCTAAGGTATAAAAAAACCCCTATATTTCATTGTCTCCTGGGCTGGGAGACCCACCAATTAGGAATCTCAGCTTTCTGACTGCTCACTTTGTAACCCAAGATTTGAAATACAGTACTCCTCGGTGACACTTTTGCATATAGAAAAGTTCAGTTGTAACTTGTCCACCTTCGGTACTTGGTCAAGGTTACTATGAAGTAAATTCTGTATTTAAGAGCAGAAACAGGAAACATTTCCTTTCTACACTGATTTTAACATGTTAAGATGATGGCTCAATTTTAAGATGAACCACCTGACAAAGGACATATGATAGATGAAGATGGTCATAGGAATATTATCTGTTCAGCTGCCATGTGATTCTGTAATTTGCCACATGGTTCTTCCTGCATGTATAAAGCAGAAAGAATCTCCTCACATATACTAGAATAGAAGTCAATTTGAGTAACGGCTTCCATATTGCCTTTCCCCCAGAAATCAATCTCCCTTCACACTAGATTTGTTTCTCAAATATGAAATCCTTCTCTTGGTCTGCTCCTCAGACCTTTTTTTTTTTTTCTTACTACAAAAACATCATCTCTTTAACCTCAAACTGTCTTTCTCTTTCTATCTCTTTTTGCCCTTATTCCTAGCAAGCATGAGGTCTCACCCTTAAATGTGTCAAAGGTTTTTAGAAAGACCTCACAGAACCACAGAATTGCTATGGTTGGAAAAGACCTTTCAGACCTCACTAAACTTAAGAAAGGTTAGCTTGTTTTGGTGGCAATCTTCCCCTTGGGACAGCAGCACAACAATTCAGCTTTGTTAGCTGATCACCCTACCAAAGGTGCTCAGGCTGAGGACAGAGGAATCTGCTCCCAACCTCCCACAGTGTGGGTGAGAGAGGTTGGGCTGCAGTTGCAGGGTGGAAGGCTACAGGTCAGCTATGGGCACCAGGCACAGTAGCAGATCAAAGGGACGTTAGTGAGAATTAGCAGTGTTTGATACAAACTCCAGGGAGGTGCTGAGTCGTCGCTGTTTGCTTCTAAATACCTCTTACCTTATGCTGTGTAACAGCAAGTGGACTCTGTTAAAGGGCATGACCCATCTGGCCAGGGTCCAGCTGCCTGACAGTCAGGACTCATTTGCTAACTTGAAGATGATCTTGCTACATGGATTATGAAATTTGTGGAAGGGGAGGGTATCTATTTTTTATTTTTCTGTTGCCCCAAACTGGGATGGAGTTAGGAAGAATGGGAGAAAGCACACTCAGGATGTGCAGATGCAACAACAGGGTATGTCTGAATTAGGATTCTGCTGACAGTGCCTCTTCTTCCAAAAACACCAGTGCAATCACAATACTCACTTGGCTTAATTTTAGTCCTGTAGTTGGAGAATTGCCATTACTGGTCCCTTTGGCCACTTTCTGTCATCTCCTCCAAAAAAAGCCAACTAGCTTGGCCACCCTGAGGGCTAGCTTGGCAGCTGTCAAGTTCCAGATTATACTTCTTGAGCACGGGCATTTGCATCTGTGACCGGCCCTTTCTCTAGCCTCTGCCCTGGCTTTGTTCCCAGCAGCGCAACAGCCCTCAGGCTGGTGCAGGGCCAGTCTGCTGCTGGACTCCCTTCACGTCCTGGTGGCTGCTTTCCTTTGAGTCAACCTTGATAAGAGAAAATATGCTTCATAGTAGCTGCTACACTTACAAACAAACCCAGTGGGCTGTATCTTGTACTCAAGGTAAGCACAGGCCTAACTCTCTTCTAAACACACCTGGAAACTATTGTCTATTACAATGTGGCTGGAAGATGTACAAACCACTTGTATTTGTGCTGCTGAGGCTTTTCTTCAGCAACAAGGCAGAGTTTTTATACCTGCTCTGTTTTCTGATCCAGTTTCTACAGATTTCTGGTATATAGTTACAAAATTGAAAGTAATAAAATTAAGATTCTGGCAAGTTATCAGCCATCAGCAGATGCATAGCAACTAACAGACCATGTCAGCACCCTACGACTGGATGAATTGAAATAACATACTAGTCTGAACCTCCATTATGTGAATGAAGGCCAAAATCACAACCTCCCATTCTTATAAACCACTAGAAAACTCTCTAAGTCCAGATTTTGCACTTGAAATGGCAGATGGAAACTGAAAGGACGTAATTAATATGAATAAAGACTTGGTAGATAAAGATTATGAAAAACCAAGAAATCTTGTAAAGGACTAAATTCCACATCATATATGCCGCCTATGAAATTAAAAAAAATAAATGCTCAAAGCAGCTACTGGGTGCCTCCTAAGTCCCACAGCCAAGTCCTTTCTGAGACCAAGATTTCAAATGAATTAGTGTGAGTATGCTTTTATAGCTAAATTATAACTCCCAAAACATGCATGAGAAAACATAGTAGAACTTTCAACCAGTGAAACAGGCAGCACGGACTCTGTGAATTTCATCTATGTTAACATTCAGCATGTAAATACAGAGCTATTATTATTTGAGGTACCTTCAAGCTGCAAAATACATACAAAGCCCCTCCGAAAGTCCCCTTTGCCTACATATTTCCTCTTCACAGGTGGAATCTTGACAGATAATAAGCTGGCAGAGGCTGCTCACCTGTCCCCCGGAGCAGTTCCCAGCTTCCACATCCAAATCCTTTGCCAGAATGCAACATAATAGTCAAGAAACAGGGAATGGGAAAGTAGAGGAACAATGACAGAACAAAGCAACCATTCATCTCTCCCCTACGAAGTTTTGATATGCTGTAGGTAAAGCATTACTTCCCACCAGATTTAATTTCTCAGTAAAGAATTGTAATTACCTGCTCAAGACTCCTTGCTCACCAGACACTGGTCAGATAATATGAAGTGTCATTCTACAAGTGTCATGATCTTGTAGATCAACAACATCAAATCTGAGTGGCCAACAAAACAGTGTGCCAGCGACCAGCCTGGTAAAATGTTTGCCAGATTGAGCATAAACATCATTTGGGTTGTCTGATCGCTTCTGGGATACTCAAGCTAGACCAAACTATGTCTTAGTATCATGGTAATATTAGCTGCAGCTGATAATCACAGAACTCAGATACAAATGAATGAAAACTTACAGAGCAAACTTGTGAAGTAAATAAAGGGTGTTCAGCATCTGCTGTGCAATTTTACCTTTTTATTTTATTCAGCATTTACTTTTTTATTTTACTTAGAAACTAGAATAGACTTGGGGAAGTACAGTTAATTTGGTCTCAGTCCAGAAACTGAAAACATAACACACGTAGCCAGCTGACTGATAGTTCTTCCATTGATAGGAAATCTCCAAACAGGACAGTCTCCATTATGACCTCTCCTGCATTCCCTTGGCAGTGTGCATAGTAAGATTATAACAGATTATTGAAAGAACAGGTCTGCATTTTGTCAAACTGTGGTTCATCTTACGTTCTCTTGAGAGATTTCAGCTTCAGGCTATTCTAGCTGTATTTCTGGCATCAGAAAGATCATAGATAGCCCCGTGACCTTCTCTTAGGCCTTCACCAAGCAGAGTGAGTTCAGACTAATCCACTAGCCCTGGCTGTAATTCTGATTTTTTTTAAATCTCCTTTCTGCAAAGTATCATTTACATTTTAGATGAAGTGCTGCTATGTTTATGTATGGCTATGCAGTCAGACTGAAGTCAGCAGCATTACATCAATTTCAACGGGTGAACTTTGCTCATATGAGTTAAAAGGCATAGTTAAAAAAAGAAGGACCCTGATGAGCATCATGTCCCATCATATCTTTCAGAAACTGATCAAAATCCACCTTAACACTAATTAAGGTCTTCACTTAGTTCTTCCAACTGACCATATGCTTCAGACTGCAGCAGCCTGAATTTAGTCACGGGCAATCGAAAGGCATTCATTGTTATGGAAATGTTGCCGCTTAGCTGAAGAAATTGCCTCTTTCTTCCTTTGTATCTACCCCAGGTGTACTTATGCAGAACAGATGTAACCCTTTTCTTCTAGGTTTAACAAGTCATCTTTCAGTCTCCTCTCCAAAAAAATCTGGCACTTCCCAGAGTAATTTATTTCTTCCTTGAACACTTACTACTACAACTGCACATAAATTTCCAAATAAAGTACTAGTAATATAATTTCCCAGTTCACTAGAGGTAACTCACCTGACTTGCCTCAGGAATATTCAACCTTTTTCATGGCTAAATCATATTGGCACACATTGGTCAATCTGTGATCATTTGATTCAACCAACCTCTCTTTTCCTCAGCAATTTCCAAAACATGATTTCTCTAGCTTAGAAAATAAATTCTTATTACAAGTTCCTAAACACAGAAACTGAGTTCTAAAATTGTTCACTTTGCTACCTTTCCTCTCTGTTTTTCAAATGAAAAGTGAAGCTCACTCATGTTACAAAAGCTTTCCAGAAAGCCCTGCATGGATTGGACTTGCACTCCATACTTAGGCTGGACTACCGCTCTGTAGCAGAAACTTTACTCTGTTCTTTTATTCACACCCACTCAATATTAAAAAGCCAGTTTTCTTACTAGAGAGGACAAAACTTTACAAAATATAGTGCAGGAAAAAGATATTAAATCGATAAAGAAATAAGATTAGTTGATTTGCTTCCAACTATAGTGACTCTTTGATCTCTTACTAAATACACAATCGAGTTTCATAGTCTCAACAGGTACTTTTTCAAGCAATTTTGTCTTTTACCTGCAAGAAAAGATACAAGGCATCTCATAAATGGGGAAACTGAGACAGGAAGCCATGATGAGACTTTGCATCAGCAGGTAACAATGCTGGCTACAGAAATCACAGCTGTAATCCTTGCTTTGAGGAACGAAATAATAGACCAGCATTATCATCACCAGGACTAGGTGTTCATAGTTATATGACTAGTAAAACAAAAGGCATTTTAAAATCAAATTTTGTTTCCAATTTTATTTTCTTAGCCAGTTAGGGTTTTGGCTTTGTGGTTTTTTTCTGTATGTGCAATGAGCCTATTGTGTTTTAGTTGGCTGTTTATTCAGTTTCTACTCAAGCATCACTTTTACATTTCCAGGACTGACAGAATAACCTTATGCTTTGTTGAAAACCCCACCAATGGATAGATGAAAAGTGTCCCTTGTTATGTGTATTCCTACACTGAATTAGTTTAGGCCAATTTGGGCCTAAATTATATCGCTACTATTTCTTTAAGAGGCTATTTTTCTCATTTTCAATAAATATTGTCATGTCACACTATGGCATTCATCAACTACAGTGCAATCACTATAGGCAATTAACTTCTGTCAAATCCCAAAATAGGGCATTTATGTCAGAACAAGGTTGAACTCTTTACTGTAATCAGAGAAGCTTACCCTGCTACCCAGGTCTCTGCCCAAAGTGAATTAAACTCTCCTGAAGTCTCATTCTATGAATACAAAATGTTTTCTTTTCACACACTACAGCAAATTGCTAACATTCTTGCAGCATTTCAAGGAACGTGAACTCTGAAATGGAAACTGTCAGGTCAGAGACACCACTCAACAATTCTTTATTTGAGGAATTTACCTGAGACAAGGTGCTGAGGCACTGAGTAACAAGAGATTTATTCTTGCAGAAGGAGTTTATTCTCATGATTTTGCTATGCAGGTATTACCCAACACCAGAACACTGAAAACCTTTCCATAAAATCCACCCACTTTGGGGTTTATATCATTCTTGAGGGTTTTTCCTGGTTTTTTACATGCTAGATTGCAGCTCTCAAAACTATAAGCTAAACTAAGTGGCGGAGTTTTTACCCTATATCTTGGAGAATCCTTGCCAGACTATTTATTCAGAATTGCTGTTTCTTCCTATATACAGCAGGAAACTAGAAACTGGATCCCATCACAGAATGGCTGCAGGCTGTGCTGGGCAACGGCCACATTCAGGATTAGCAAAGATCGCCATTTAAAAAATAATATCCAAATCTGCCAGGTCATTTCATCCTTCTCCTGCATTTCCTTTGGTGTGGATCACAGAGACTAACAGTGAACCTGAGGGACAGCAAGGTGGGGTGGGCCTCTGGAGGAGATCAGCAGGGGCAATATTCAAAGATAAAAGGTTCAGTCACAGAAAACAGTGCAGTAAGGACCAGAGTTCAAGAAATGGGTCATTATTAATCAAATTACAGATCAGACCCAATAACCACATATTTCCTTGAGCTTGCATTCAACAGCCTTTTTGTGAGATATTCACAGAGTAGGATCAATACCTCTCTGGAGGTAAGTGGCATAAATTATGTCTCAACATATACACCACAGGAGTTTTACTGTGTGCTGTATACAGTAATTGCATTTTATAGATGACTGTAGAAGGCTTCAGCTTTCATTGATTTTTATCATAAACTAAAAGGTGGCAAGAAGAAAAGAACAGCACTTCATATGAAGAAGCCAGTCAGCTGAAGCTGCAAAAGAAAATGAAAATTTGGCATAGCACGTGTGATCAATTCACGTTCCATGCAGTAGTGAATGCAGATGTTTGAGCCTTTCCATTCAGACTAACGAAAATCTTGAAAAGTGCCACAGAAATCCCTGTTCATCTAATAGCGGCCAGTTGTGCTACCCATCAGCAGGGTTTAAGACTATAGGCAGTCTTTCTAATTACAGCACTTCTAATGCTTCTTATACCACGAATGCCATCTGAATCATTTATGAAACAAGGTAACAAGTTGTGTTTTCATTATCACATATAAAGTGACCACATTTAAATTGAGGTGAGGGATATAATTTAAGACTATCATAATATCTAACATCTGTAACTTTCAAAACTGTATTTTTAAAACATTCCTACTTTTTTAATGTCCTTCACAGCAAGCAATTCTGAAGAGATGTTAATGCAGCATAACAACTCTTCACCCTTTTTCAAGGCCAATTTTGCAATATGGACAAAATGATTGGAAATGTAGCCCTGAAAAAGCTTAAACCATCTGTCAGGGACTCAGTTAAGAAGATCCACACTGTTCCGCAGCCAAAGATGTGGATAAATTATGCCTGGCTAGAAATGTCCAAGGCATGTGGGTTACCATTCAAGCTTATTAGGATGAATTACAAATTTTTTATTGTTCATTACCCTAGTAAGATAATCTTTTCAAATTATAATATCCAATAAGCCATGCAGACTGAAAAGCAAGCAAGTAGTAAACACTAGTAATAATGATTTTTAAAGTTCCATATCCTGATACATCAAAAAGCCGTGTATGTGTATGCACTCAAATGTCTATTTGTTTGCCTCTGTTGACACATCATTGTCTATATTTTTGAGCTCTATACATATTTATTTGTATTACTACTCATTTTTAATCACGTCATAAACCACTTGTATATTTTATTCCTGAAATGTATTTTACTTAAAAAAAAAAAAAAAAGTAAAGAATGAGAGGTTGAAGTAGCTGTGGTTAAGTTATATGGCTTGGGGTAGCGGACATAAAAATAGTATGAATGTCAGGCTGTTGTTTTAATACTGTCACTGTTTTTATGGACAGTTGTTATCTCAACATTTTTAAACAAGGATTTTTTCAAAGTATTTTATAAACGCTTTCAATCTAAAACCCATTAAAGCCCATAAATATTGCACAAAGCTTTCATCAGAAATATGGAATTGATTATTAGTTGAGGGAAGGTCTCTGGGCAATAAACAAAATCAAAATAAATCAAATTTTCCCATCTAATTTACTATGCTATGATTTTTTAAACCCCCACTGACATTATAAATTCTAAAAGGTATGTGAAGGTCTATGTTTATTATATATGTGAAAGTTATGAGAATTATTTGATAAGCAATAGTCATTTTGTGCACAAAAGTCCATAACTAGTGTTTAGCTATCTGACATTTCCTTCCACAATGATTCAAAAATTCTTACAAGTCCTAAAATTCATCTCTTATTTGCTTCAGAAATAACATTAATTTCACCTGGGAAAGTAAAAGATCTGTTAAACAACCCTGTCCAAGTAAATGTAACAGAAATTTAAGTATCTTGGCTTTCACGTTTATGAGTATTTTATTCTGATTTGTCTCTTATGAGTCAAAATAATACAATACTTTATTTTTTTTTCACACTATGTTCACCGTCCAGGCATGGAAGATACTGATATACCTGAGACAGACCATTGAGAAGGTGAAAGCACACACAAAAAAAGAAATTATCTGAAATGCTGATGCAATTAAAAACTCAAACCTCCCTCCTTCTTTCACCTTATCGCTAAAAATTTAAGCATGTTTGAAATCAGGCTTTCTTGGGAAAAGGAACAGAGGATAAAGAGAGGCACAGCATGATTCTTTAGGGTGATGGCAGCAATTCGGCAGAGTGCCTGCTGTAAACCTATGTGGCGTACAGCGAATAGGTACCTTTACAAAAGCCACAGTGGATCCCTAGTGTCCACTCAAAGCAGTAAACAGGCCACACATTTTGTACAGGTGTAATCGAGTGAAAACATACAAAGATCACCTATTCCAAAAATAGATGCTATGCATCCAAATTTCTCCACAAAACCACCTTGGCATCCACATATCCTGAATGGTCTTTATTATGTTTTCATTGAATAATAAAAGTGATGTAAAATCCATTAATACAGCAAGAAACAAACAAAACAAAACAAAGTAGCAGCTGGCACATTAGGTGCTGTTCAGGTGCCAACACAGCAGTCTGCACTAAACAAGATTATTTTGTGTTTGTTTGGCTGATTATATTCAGTGCAAAATAGGTTGCGAGCAGGAGCAGCAGCTTTATCATTGGGGCTGACTGGAGACTCCGTTAGGCTTTCTGCAAAAAGTCACCTAAGCCGCTTTTTATTCATATCACTCTGTGTTTTTTGTCTCTGCCTCCATTTTTATACTGGCAAAGCAAAGATGTGATTTTGCGTATCCATTTATGGTAGCTGAGTATCTGACAGTACCCCTAGCCAAGCATGTCTAATTTACCGAAGATTGGGCCAAGTGACATCTTGGACCAAATTTGAACTGATGATCTAGATAATGAAAAACCAAATGACTTTACAGTAATGTGGTAGATAGGGCATGGGTTAGTTTCAGACGCTGCAAAAAAACAAGGGAAAATATGGTCCTCTTTCCTGGTTTTATTTACTTGAGCAAATTTGTACATCCCTGAAAGGTTATCCTGTTATATCTTTAAGCTCCTTCCTCCACTATAGTCATGAGCCAGCTGAGATATTATTTATCACAGCAGGCTAAAATTGTCACAGCCTTGGACGACTGTTCAGGGAAACAGAGGACAGGAAAGTCCTGAGATAGCCATAGGTCCTTGCCTGGCTCTGCTCAGAATGTGAATTTCTCCATTGTGAAAAGGGCAAGAAGGCTTCACCCAAATGATCAGGAAAGAGGAATCAGGAGATGTACAATCCATCTCCAGCCTTACCAGAAGGATATGAGGAATAATCTGGTCAGTAAGACGTTGTGAAGCATCTTAGCCTCTACAATGAAATTAAATGGGGAAGGAATAGAAGGGTAAAGATGGAAATCTTACTGACAACATCTAACATACATGCCAACATACACTCCACCATCTTAGCCCCAGACTCAGAATGTCCTTTGGTCTGTTCTTGGAGTAGGGCAAGTAAAACTGTCCTGTGTATTTTCCACCATTCTGTGGCAGATTGTAAAGCCACAATCGAGAAAAAATAAGCCCCTTTTCCTTTAGCCCTCACAGAAGTCTGAATAGTATATTATGTTCGTAAAATCACTAGATATAAACACTATCATGAAAGGCCTACAAAATACTTTCTAAAAGACAGGAAAACTGTATTTGGGGTCAGTTACCTCAGCTCTGTTTTTCTGTGACGTAGTACAATTCTCACTTGCCCAAAGTCAAGTCCCAAACTGCAACAGCAGAAAATCTTTTTTAAAGCAGCATCTTCTTGAACACTCCAACACCTGCAAGTCTGTTTCCTGCCCAATACCACTTCTATTCTTCTACTTTACACTAACTGCTATTTACAGTAGACTTTGGGGTTATTTCTGCTTGGTCAGGTTTTGTTGGTTTTTTTTTTTTTAAAAAAGAGAAATAAAGAATAGACAACAGAACTTCACATTCAGAGATCACCAACCAAAAGAAAAAAAACATCTACTGAGAGAGTAATTGTTAAAGGATGAAAAAAAACCCAACATTTTGATGTAGTCTTTCATACAGCTGGCAGTATTTAAATGTTGACTGATTTATGATCTCATGTTTTGAAGTTCAAAACAAATCCTGATGCAATGCAAATGAGCTCATTATCTCACCTCTGATCTCTATGTATTTAATTTCTTGATGACCTGTTTTACTTTTCCTCTGCCTTAAAAAAAGAAATAACTCAGAGACGGTGGTACATTTTTACATTTGCTTTATCTCTCTTACTCAGATCTGATTACTAATCACAATGAATAAATGATACTTAAATGAATACTGGGTAGAGACAAAAGACTGACGAGTCAGTGCACCTCAAAGCAGCAAGGTATTAAGTGGCATAGAAAAATAAAATAACCCACTGGTAAGTTTTGAGATGTTAATGACCATAAACTTCTGTAGAATTTAAATGATATTTGCTTAGTTCACTTGACAAAATGACAAATGACAGAATGTTAATCAGAATAACCTTTTAGTTTAATCTATATAGCAAGTTAGTTAGTAAAATGCTTGTTTTAGACACTGAATGATGAACTTCAAAAGTCTGCATCAATGTGAATGGATCAGTCTACTGCTTCTCATTAAACTCTGGTCACAGTACTTGTCTTCATCTCCTCACTGTGTGGAGATTTACAAATGGAACTTTACTACTCAAAGCACTTATGTGCCATTTTTGTCAGTAACTGAAGTATGCTGAAGATGAAAGAAGCTGACCATGAAACATCAAAAATATTGAAGTAGCAACCATGTTGCCAAGACTTGAATGTGAGGATCTTGAATTACACACACTTACAAACTGCCACAGGAAATAAAGCAAGCTTTAATTTCCGGAATAGATTGGAAAAAAGGTTTGTAGTCATAAGTCTACAGTCACTGGCAAATCTTTATGGTTACTTTTTTTACCTCGTATAATACACAGGCTGAAGTGAACACTCAAGTTCACACAGTGAGTGGGTAGATTAAATAAAGATCTACAATAGTTTTTGAGAACTGTAGTTTACATCAGACGTTAGCTGCCATTCACTGAAATCTACGGAATGTATATGCCACATAGAGATGCAGTTTAGCCCACTCAGATTCACTGTCCACCTCACTGTCATTCATCTGTTGTGGATATTCTCAGAGCCCAATAAGCAGGTATGACTGTTCCAAGACCCTTTGGGGAAAGGGAATTATATATATGTGAAAAAAAAACCCAAACAACGTAGAACATGCCTATTCATGGGCAGTTTGTGGTCAGTGGAGCAACGGTTCCTACACAAAACTGAACTCATTGGTATTCCGAAGCTCAGCCACTACTTCGTGTAACACAAGCACCCATGGAGAAAAGGGATTTCATGCGTGGCTCACAAAGCCCTTTCAGGATGACCAAGAACTCACCTGCAGGTGAGCTCAGATGCTACACTAGGATTTAACAGAATCAGACTTGTAGAATCCTAAATTTCCTCAATCTACACCAGCTATCATGAGTTCACTGGCCATGCAAGTATGTTGTATCCTTCTCTGCACATTCTCACTGGTGACTGGGGGAGGTGTCAGATTCATAATAAATTTTAGTCAATAGAAATGATGATTACATTTGAAAGAGTCCCCTCTCCTGCCTACTTCTTTGTTCCAGCAGTGACATTTGCTTCATGTAACTTAATGGCTGTTTAAGGAGCTAAGCCATAGGTGGGGGGAGATGTAGACAGGAAACCATCCACAGCTCCCTAATTCTTTCCTTTGTCCTTGATATAATTCAGACTAAACCTATATTTGTGGTAGCTTTCCACTACTTCAGTAGAACTGTATAATTCTATCTAGTTGAAGTACTAGCAAAGACATTTTATAATCTCTGTTTTATGTATAATGAATAACAAAATACATCATTTACAGACTTAAACTACTATTTTGATGGATAAATTAACATTCTGTCTTTTAAACAATAGACGGATAGAAGAAACTGATGTCAGTAAAGAACAATTTGCTAAAAAGTAGTCTAATACTGGTGATAAATTGAATGCCTTTGGAAATGTATCAGCTGACCTTTTTGATATTCAGTGTTAGATATAATTTGTCTCTCTGCACCTTAATTTACCTTTAAGTCTCATCTCTGAAAAGCCAGTTAAAGTGATGTTTTATGACATCAGGGATGTATTTCAGGGTTCTCTCTATGGTTCTTCACATCCCAGAAACAACCACACCATCTGGCACAATAACCTCTGTACATGTAGTCAAAGTACACAACTTTGCAGCAGCTGAGCAGAACAGTATGGGAAAGGTTGACTGACAATTTCTCTAAGTAGAGCTCAAAATAAGAACATTAGTTTCTCACATTCAGGAGCTCATCATTAAAATGAGTAATTGGGAATGAAATAAAAAGAAAAACCCAAGCCACATGACAACACCATTGCTACAATGTATGAAAATACATTTAGTTTTTAATTGGACTTTTACCGTCAATTTGAATTGTGGATCTGTGATCCAAAATAGTCACAGCATGCCTACGTGAATTGGCTAATGAGATGTCCGCTGACTGCTGAGTCCTTCAATTAATCAAATAGCTGAATACATTGAAGGTAGCTAAATATTCTTCTCACTGGTAATATGTTTAAACCTAACATTATATCAGACATTTTCACTAGAGACTAAAATCTGAGTTCATGTTGGGATAGCCTTCAAACAAAAAATGATACTCATTTAGTGATTCGAACATCTGCTTAATTATTTTTATTACCCTGCTACATCTTAGGAGTAATACACTGAGAATTTGACTTACAAAATAAATTACCTTTAAGACAAAGAATGGCAGATTAGATCTGTGGTTAAGACACCTTGGAGAGAAGTGGTTTTAAATCTCAGCTCTACCACTCCTTTCTGTTTGACCTTGGCCATGACATTTAGCTTTCTACCCTAATTTTCCATATCGATTCAACAGAAATTCTCGGTGTCACAGGACAAAAAAAGTCATGCAAATTTCCCTTTTAGGAAATTTAAGGTTTCTAACATGATGTCTAACCCCTCCATTCCTATAGCAAGTTAGCCACCATGGGATTCCTGTAGGCACGGTGCTATAAAATGATGAGCTAAAAGACATCCAACACTTCAGAAATGTTTAATGGCAAGCTACAATAAAGAAGCAACTTCCCAACTTTCCTATATAAAAATGTTCCTTCAAATATGGAGGAATTGTTCAGGGAACTATTCAGTCTCTTTGCTCTAAGGAAAGGTCTACTATTGAGAATATTAATCTTTTTTGTCTCATCTTGTGTTTTTTCAGATGCTTATGCTTTCCTGAAACCAAGCCTAGCCTCACTCTGTAAGCTGTTAGCAAAAAGAGACCATCTCTTCACATACCTTCTCTTTTCAATCCTACTGAAGTGCCAAACCATCTTCTAGAAACCACTGTAAATTAGTGGCTACTACCATTACAGTATAACAGTGATAACTGCAAAATAGTAAAGGGAAAAGCAGAAATATTCTTTTTCTTAAAAGATACCATAAGCTATGCTCTATATTCACCCACAGTTTGCTGCATAAAACTGCAGCATTTCTCCAGTATGCTGCTAGATTTATGCTGTGGATCATTTCCTGGACCATTCTACAATGGGCTCTGCTCTGCTGGACACCTGTCTTAGGCAAATGAAAACCTTACAGATGATGGATCTTGTTTTTGCAGCACTGAGGCTCCTAGTCCCTCTCTTCAGCACTTGTGGTTGAGGAAACGATCTGTTGCAGCATACCGAAGCCACAAAGCAGCATTTAAACAAAGAAAATATAAGATAATAGTGCTCACACCCCATTCAATATGGATCAGCAATCATGATCTGATGAGAAATTTTGGTGGATCAACCCCATCTGGTAGCTAAGTCCCACCATGAGTCACTTTCCCTCCAGAAGGATGGAGGACAGAATCAGAAGGGCAAAAGCAAGAAAACCTCTGCAGATCACAATAAAGACAGTTTGTTAATTGAAGAAAAAAAAAAAAAAGAAGAAAAAAGAATATCAAGCAATGAAAAGGCAATCACTCACCACCTCCAATGTCCAACTAGTCTCTGAACAACAACTACTTTGGAAAAACCACCCTCTGGTTTTATTGCTAAGCATGACTTCATATGGTATGGAGTATCTCTTACATGGTATGGAATATTCCTTTGGTCGGTCAGGGCTCACTGTCCCAGCTGTGTCTTCTCCCAAACCTTTTCCCACCTCCAGCTCTCTGAAGTGCAAAGTGAGAAACATAGATGGCCTTGACACCATGCAAGCACTCCTCCGCAACAGCTAATACATCAGTGTGTTATCACAGTTTTCATCACAAATCTAAAACACAATACCATACAGGCTGCTTTGAAGAAAATTAACTCCATCCCAAGCTGATCTAGCGCAGAAATGAAACATTCCTATGTTTTCTGGGAGTGCAAATCTGCTATTCTTCCAGTATACTATGTCAAATAGCAGGATTTTGTCAATTTTTAAACTAAAGGGCTGAACATCCTCCATGTCCCAGGTCTTAAAAATTTTGGAATCACAATAATGGCTGAAAGTCTTGCTATTCTCCTGTATCAGCTCCTCAGAAAGCATGAATTGGTATTGCTCGGTTGACTTAACTAAGTCAGTATACTTCAGCTGGAAAACTGGCCTTATCTGATTTTGCCCAATGCAATAGCAAGGTGAACATTAACTATTGCATTACTTGTTCTTCTGGTGTGAGGCCACACCCAAGACAAACTTCTCCAGTTGTTCACTTTGCCTTAAAGCCTAGAGGAAATCACCAAGAGGTAACAAAACAGGAAAAACATTCCTTCTATACCAGCAATGTCCAAATCAAGTGACATAAGAAATGTTCACAAAAATCTTTTAGAATGAGGACGATATTGAGATAAATGTAGCTGGCTACATGCAGGTCTGTGTCCATGAGCCAAGTGTCTAAGGTTTCATTGTGGCTGACAGAGATTTAGCCCATAGAATCAATGGAGCCTCAGGAAAATCTTCCCAAGTGGAAACAGGCACCTACAATTATTAGGATTAGTCTAGTTTCTTTACCAAAAACTCTAGAAGACAAAATCCTGAGATTTCCTACCCCACCAGACATGTTTTGTTGCTAGAATTTCTTAGGTTGTCAAAACAAGAGAAGACCCTAGGATTTTCCTAGTGCCTCTGTCTCTGCCTCCAGATGATACCAAAGACAGGGTAGAGCCACTGTACTGCATGGGCCACTCTGCAACAGTGTAGGAAAGACAAGGCCGATGGACCCTTGAAGGATATTTGGAAGAATGGCTAGGAAAAGGGCAGACAAAATAAGTTTAGGAATACAATCTCTGGGTCAGCCTAAGTTTATGAGGTAGGCTGTTCTCCTCATTTGTCTAGTTCATTTGTTTCCTACCAGTTCATTTCCTTTGACTTGTTAATAATATTAAAGTCTTATCCTGCAGTGCTGCTTCTGAGCTTGCCCATTTTTCCTTTTAAATTACTCACTCTGGCAGGAAGGGCTATTGGCTTGATCTTCTTTGAAGACAGATTTGCTTGTTGTCACAGCTGATTTAGAGATTTTCATGACATTCGGTTCCCCTCTTGTTTCCCACATTGCAGATGAGCAAAGCTTTCCCTTTGGAGATGCTGACAGGTAGAGCTAATTTGCAGTTCCCAGTAATTGACCATTTCTTAAAGACTAATGATGTAGTTCACACCTAACCAGCCTTGCAAAAAATGCACAAGAGTAAAGCAAATCAGAAGAATGTATATTTCAAACCTCATTAAAGGGCCTTCATCAGCAATTCTTCCTTAAGCTTGAAAAACATCTCACTCTCCTTTATGTTGATACAATTTGTAAACCTAAACAATTGGTTCAAGCTACTCCTATTTATTAGAGGCTTCAGTACTACACTTGCTATGGACTGCTATAAGTTACGAAAAAGTTATTTTGGTAAACAGAATAAAAATTCCCAACCATATCTATCTGTACTCCTTTTGTCATCACTGCAATATAAGAAATTAATTACTTGTGCTATTGAAATATATGGAGTCATTAAAAATGTGTTTGATTGTGTTCGGTGGTTGCTATATGTTGCTTTTCTGTAATTTCATATGCATGTGTAATGAAAACTGGGACAAAATCCATAGACAATAGAATGGCATAAGACTGAGAAAGTGGGATTTAAAGAAACAGACTGGAATGGGTTAAAGAGTAGCAGAAAACCAAGACAAATACATAGATGTGAAACAGGAACACTAGGAAAAAGAGGGCAAAAATAAAACTTGATGGGAGAAACCGTAGCAAAAAAAAAGATAAAATGAGAAAAAGTCTTGGGAAAGAGTTTTAGAGGAAGAAAATTAGATCAGAGAAAAAATAAATAAGATAAATTAGCCTAAAAGAATATAAAATACTGCTAAAAGTCCTTGGAAAAAACAGTCAAAACAAAAGAAAAAAAAATATATCTATAAACACAAAGCTATACCAGTAACACATTGCTGTCTTACTAATTTATAATCTGTGAGGGGCTCATGCTACCCATCATGGTTGGTCTATTTCACAGAAATGCATTAACATATACCTTCCATAAGCTATATCGTTGATTTTGGTAGCACTTCTGCATGTGCAGATATAGATAGATATTTCTAAGACTAAAGTTTCAGTCTTCCTCTGCATTTGATGGGCCATATTCATGTAGAAGCATCATTTCTGGTGATATGATTGTTCTAATTATTTCTCACCCAGCACAAAACCCAAAAAACTCAACACCAGTGATCCAGCCTACATTGCTGTGACACCCATTCACTCCATCTCAGAGCTTCATCATCTCCGGGAAGCCTTCTTGGTGACACATCCACCTGAATTACAGGGAAAACATTTCATCCAGCTGTACTTATCCAACAAAGCTAGGTAGACAGTCACAAAACACTACTTCATCTGCATATGGATTTTGAACTTGCTCCAACTAACTTGCTGGCAGCCATTTCAAAATACAAACACCAAGAGTTTCTTTTCGCTCAGCAGCCACATAGGCATATTTACTCATGACTACCTTCAGATTATATATTTCTCTTTTCTCTTCCAAGGAGAAAAAAGACTTTATGTTAGTAGGTGGAGAGTTCTCCCACACTTCCATATTTGACACAAAGAAAGCACACTAACTGGGTATACATTACTCATAACTTCATAATTTTAATCCAGAATTGCTAGTGACGTTGACTCTGGGGCAATCACAGGACATGTTAATGTTAAATATGGCAGCATGTTTTCCCTGATAGAAGTATTTTCCTTCTATATCTGTCACAAGAGAAACTTCTGAAGTGGAAACTTCTCAGTCATGGGGGTCTTACAGTTTAATATCCAAAATGAGACACCATCTACCTTTGTGTCAACAGCACTTCAGGTAACTAAAGTACAAGTTCTCCCCCTCTGATCTACCCATGAGTTACACCATGACCTAGAAGAAGGTATTCATGAAAAGGCAACCTCCTTTATGGAAATTAATTCTCAAGGAAAGTGTTGTTTCAAGCATCTCCTCAGCAGAGACAAGTATCAAGCAGAATAGTAACACTATTATTATTAACACTAAAAATTTTATGTAATACCAGCACAGAGTAATCTAAAATAAGCTCTAAAGCATTCCAGAATTAAAAGGCAAATACTTTCAATAGCAAGTGTGAACTGAGTCATTTAATGTTCCATGATTTATTTATGAGGATTTTCACCATAGCAAGAAAAAACTTCGTTGAAAAATAAATGAAAACCAGCATGACATTAATATGACCAGAGACAACCCCTTGCTCTTGCCTTTGAGATATGATCAAAGGACTCACTTCTGTGAGAATAGTTCTGAAAAATAACCATGTCTGACAGTTAGCATACGGCCTCAATCCTTAGTTGTTCTTGAACAGCATTTGCCACATCATTGGTGTGAAGTATGCCTAAAGACAACACAGTCTTCTCCTGCAGCAACTACCCAAAATGGGGAACTTTCAGAAACACAAAGTAAGGCATCTAGCCTAGCTTCATAGCCTGAGCAAAGGAAATGAACGGGATCCATAAACTACACAATAGCTTTTGGGGACCTTGTGGAGATAGACAAGGAAGTCAAGTGAACATTCAACCTCCAAAACAACAGATTAAAAGTGCTTTAAAACAACCTCTCTCCTTTTGTGTTGTTCATCCCAGTGACACAGTTGAAAAGTACGGGCTTCTGCCCAAAGACTATAATAGACTGCAATGAATGCACCCCAGGAGACACCTAACGGTTCACAATTAGTCAGTTGGAGACTCACCTAAAGCTGACTAAAGTTACCCCAAACCTTATGTGTCCTTTCTCCTAGAACGGTGAAAGTATAAAAATGGAGAGGAAGAATAAAACCAGTGTAAGACTCCAGGAAATGGCCAGGTCATGCACACAAATCCAGAAGCTGAGGAGTAATTCTTAGGTTCCACAGATTTGCTACAGCTTACACAAGTAGGAAATCATGATACATTTCCATGAACACTTCACACCACTTGCACTTGTTCAGCAAACAGCTTTGTCCTTTGCTGCACGTATTTTCTGCTCCTCCTTGACACTTATCAATTCACTTAGCAATCAGATCAGCAAAAGATATGTGAAAGGAAGACCCCTGATGCAATGCCCACCATAACACACTCTTCGAAACAGCTGGTCACATTCATGTCTAGAATGTACAGCTGGATGTCACACATTCAAGTAAAAATTACTTCCCTTTCCCTTCCAGAGCTCTTCCTTACTATAAACAATGCCATCTACAAATCCATTGATCATCCAAAACTACACCTACATTTCCCTCATTCTTCCCACTGCTGCAATGAAAACTGGTCTCCTTCTCACCACAACTAACAAGAACTCATTAGATTTGGCCCCAAAATTCACAGCTGTGTTTGCAACACCCTGTGAAACCAAACACCAAAGCTATGATTTCTCATCACTAGTGATAGAGACATACAGAAACTCTTCAACCTGAAGTGAATTTACTGCATCAGTTTCCTACACTCATTAGTATAGTTCTGTTTTCACCTCTATATTCTTGTGCACATTAACACTATGATCACTCATACATGAATATTATGATCAGTCAACATGCCCTCATATCAAGTCTTAAGAATTTAATAGATACACTGTTCATGTGTTTTTTAAGTTCCTTTTAATAAGTCGAAGAGAAGGAAGCAAAAATGTATCACCTAGCTGCAACCAATACTTACATGCATAAATTGTGAATACTGAAAAAATAATTGTGTGTAAAGATTTTATTCTGTTCACTTTTACAGTGATTGTGTTCCATGTCTTTACTATTTTCAACATTTCCACCACAGATCCTCAGATGCACAGGAATGCAAATATATAGTGCACATAGAAGCACCACATCCACGTTCAGACAAAATCATTCCCAAAACCTGAAGTTTTTATTCTTTCTCTTTTTCATGTGTTCAAAAATGACAGCATACAGAAACAACTTGAATTCCATACTATGAAAAGCATCTTTTCTTTTTTTTTCTTTTTTTTTTTTTAAATAAAAAATAGACTCTATGGCTATCTTTTATTTGAAAGGAATACTAAAATACCAAAATAGAGTATAAAGTTAGACATCCCCTAGAGAGTCCTAGATTTTAAAAGGTACTTAGAGAAATTATTTTCACTTCAAAAGCAATAAATGCCCATAAGTATCTATTGAAGGAAAAGGGAGATACTGGATTCTCTCTACCTCTTACAACTTGAACTGTTTAAACATGGACTGAGGAATCTCATTGTAGGTTCAATCATGGTGACCAGCTGTTCCTTAGTCTGCTATTTGTAAGATAAGGACTGACCTTGATTCATCATTCTAGGCTTCAGGTAGTCATTTATGCTCGTACAAAGTAAGTGTAATACACCAGTGGTTTTCTAATCATTGTTCTGGTCAACAAAGGGATAAGTCATCAGTGGTGTTAAACAGTAGAAAATCAAATCCACTCATTTTAATGCAATTAAAAACACACTTCAAAGAAACCTGTAAAGCACTATATGGTAAGAAAAAATTAATTTGAAATATTTTTTCTAGATAAGAATATTTTCTATTTTGTGAATGTCCTCTATGACATATCATCCTTTGAACATGAAAACAAGAGGTCATGACTACAGTTCCGCACTGGAACTTCTTTATAGAGAAAGTCAGCTGAAGCTTCAAGCTTTGAAATGCAGATACTATCTTACAATCTTTTTAATGGAAGTTTGTGTATTTCAGAATTTCTATAATGACTTTAGAAATCCATAGAGTTTGTAAATACCATGCAGATCTCCTAGATGAACAACATATCATATCAGAACTAGAAGCAGTATGAAAACAAAGTATATCATTTTAATTTGTGTGTCAGTGAATACTCAGTAACATGCATTTTTAAAATATTTTTAAGGAAGCTGACTGAAAAGCAAAATAACAAGGTAAATGAAAATTAAGTTCGAGTGAGCTACTCATTTTCAGTTGGCCAATCTCAAACTCAAGTTTGTAAATAGAAAAATGTTACGTTTTTAGGGCTTGCCTATTTTGTTTTCTATCAGCTGAACTAGAATAGTTAATCTCAGGAGTAGAAGCAGATGTCTCTCAGATAAAACATCTGCTTCCTTTAAGTTGGAAAATATAGTCAAATTGCACTAGATTATCCATCTGCATGTGCATATTTTAGCTGCAGAAAAGAGAATTGTCTGCAAAGAGTTAATCATACTTTAGCTTGCAGCAGCTCAGATAACTTGTTACTGATTCAAGGGATGGAATGCAGACATCAGAAGACCCAGACTCAGTAACTGTATTTCCTTCCTCCGCCATTCAGATGAGACTAATATTACATGAAGCAGACTCCCCACCACTCACATAAGGACACAAGAATAGCATGTACAGGACAACTAGACAAACAGGCCCAGTCAGCATAGGTTCATGAAAGACAGGTCCTGCTTGACTAACCTGATCTCCTTCTATGACCTACTTCATGGACAAGGGAAACGCTGTGGATATTGTCTACCTAGATTTAGTAAAGATTTTGACACCATTTCCCACAGCATTCTCCTGGTGGAACTCACTGCTCACGGCTTGGATGGGTGTACACTTCACTGGGTAAACAACTGGTAGGATGACCAGGCCCAAAGAGCGATGGTGAATGGAGTTAAATCCAGTTGGCAGCCGGTCACAAGTGGTGTCCCCCAGGGCTCATTACTGGGGCCTGTCCTCTTTAATATCGTTTTCAATTATCTGGATTAGGGGAACAAGGGCACCCTCAGTAAGTTTGCAGATGACAACAAGTTGGGTGGGTAGGTTAATGTGCTTAAAGACAGATCTCTCTACAGAGAGATCTAGACAGGCTGGATCCATGGGCCAAGGCCAATGGTAAGAGGTTCAACAAGGCCAAGTGCCAAGTCCTGCACTTGAGTCACAACAACCCCATGCAATGCTACAGTTTTGGGAATAGAAGAGTGGCTGGAAAGTTGCCTGGTGCTGGGGATGTTGGTCGACAGCCAGCTGAACATGAGCCAGCAGTGTGCCCAGGTGGCCAAGAAGGCCAACAGCACCCTGCCCTGTATCAGAAATAGTGTGGCCAGCAGGACTCGGGAAGTGATTGTTCCCTTTACTTGGCACTGATGAAACTGCATCTCAAATACTGCGTTCAGTTTTGGGCCCCTTACTACAAGTAGGACATTGAAGTGCTGGAGCACATCTGAAGAAGAGCAACAAAGCCAGTAAAGGGTCTAGAGCATAAGTCTTACAAGGAGCAGCTGAGGGAACTGGAGAAAAGGAGGCTGAGAGGAGACCTTCTCACTCTCTACAACTACCTGAAAGGAGGTTGTAGCAAGGCATTTGTTAGCCTCTTCTCCCAAGTAATAATCGATAGGACAACAGGAAATGGCCTCAAGTTGTAATAGGGGAGGCTTATATCAGCTATTAGGAAAAATTTCTCCACTGAAAGGGTTACAGGCATTGGAATAGCCTGCCCAGGGAGTGATTGAGTCACAATCACTGAAGGTATTTAAAATAAATGTAGATGTGGCACTTAAGACACATGGTTTAGTGGTGGACTTGGCAGTGCTAGGTGAATGGTTAGACTTGACGATCTTAAAGGTCTTCTCCAACCTAAATCAGTCTATGATTCTAAGAGCAAGCAGATAGGTGTGACCAAAGGTCTACTTCCAATGTCAGCAAACAAAAAGTGCTTAGGGAAGAGTATAAGAACAAGGCAAATCTGTGATGACATTTCCCCAGAATATCCTTCCAGAATTTAACCATTTGTGGCTCAGGGATCTCCTCAAGACAGAACATACTCTTTCTGGAAAACTCCACCCATTGCCTCACCTGAGGCAATTTAAGGTACAGAAAACCAACACCTACATCTATTTCATAATAATTATGGATGGGGTCACTAGTGTCCTAAATTCCTTGGCAAGAAATGGTGTAAAAATCCTGAACGTGCATGATCTCAAGAAGGCATAAGGGGCTAAAACCTCAATGTGTTTGGTTTCTGTCCGCAGGGATTTTGGTAGTGGGGGAGTGGGCTACTGGCATGGCTCCTGTAAGAAGCTTTGAGAAGCTCCCTCACCTCCAAGTCAGATCCACCTCTGGCCAAGGCCAAGCCAATCAGCACCTCTGTGATAACATATTTCAGAAGGGAAAACCTGTTTAGTTTGTTTTGGGAGTTCTTTTGTTTTGGAGAGGAGTGGAATGTAAGAGAGACAACCATGTGGACACTAAGGTCAGTGAGGAAGGACGGTGGGAGGCATGCAAGAGCAGCCATTCCCCTTTGGCCCATGGTGAGATGTCAGGCTAGGCCTTTGGCAGCCCTTGGCATAGAATCCCCATATTGACCTACCCTGACTCAATTGGTGAATCAGTGGTGATTTTGTTTAAATTAAATTGATTTTGTTTCCCCAAGTTGAGTCTGTCTTTTGCCCATGACCATAACTGAGGAGCGTGCCCTCCCTGTCCTTCATCTTGACTCTGAGTCTTTTGTTTTACTTGCCCCTTCCCATCCCACTGGAGGGGGGTAGAAGTGAACAAGCAGCTCTGTGGTGTTTTGTTGCTCGCTGAGCGGGCTCTAACCACAACAAAGTGGTGCAAAATCCTGAACATATATGATCACAAGAAAACGTAAGCGGCCAAAACCTCCTTTGCTTTGCACTGGTGTAAGTCAGTTATTCTATATATGTTGCAACCTTCTAAAATGACTACCGAAGGCAATCATGCCTAGATACCAACCTCTCTCAGTGATCACTGCAGTGAACAGGGAAAGTCCAGGGCCTATCCTCTCCTTTTTCCATTACAGAGTAGCTAGTGCTTATGAGTAGGCAGTCATAGGGTTCCAAGAAATCTTTCCTTTGTGGAACTTGTACTTCAGTCCCTGATCCTCCTGCACAGGATTAGGGACAGCTGAGCAACCCTTCTGTACACAGAAAGCTGAGAATGCTGGTTATTTCTCTTCTGTGCACCACATAACAGTAGTATTAAAGAGTATAATAAACTTTGTGTTCTCTGTGCACAGAGGATGTGCGTTCTTTGTGTTGTAGCACACCACATGCACTCCCCAAGTCTACAAAAGAAACAGCATGACATTTTAATAATAAAGATACCAAATATTCTCCCTCAACCCTCTCAGCAGATGGAGGAAATAGTGACTATTGATAAGAAGTGGGTAATTTCCTCTTGATTCCTATTCATAAACTCCTTATGAATGTCAGCCTTGTATACAACTGAAATTAAGATTTCTGCCTGGCAATACTTGCATTCCTGTACAGCTTGGCCTACAAAGGCTTCCAAATTTTTAAAACTGCTTTCATAAGAAGGGAAGTTTCACTTTATTGTGAGCCATGACAGCCTGGTAGGTAGATAAAGCTTCACCTTAGACTGGTGTGTTAATTCCTTTGTAGTTCTGATTTCCCCATTCATTTATTTTTTAAATAGCAGAGAGAAAAATAGATCAGATAGAAAATGGATGTAGAGGCAAATTATGCATCTATCATTCTTACTTACTAGTGGCAATCTCCCTTTGACTTTCAAAAGAGTGAGATGGGGGCCTTTCAGCCTGTCAAAATATAGTAGAAATGTAAAATACAAGTTCTGCTTAAAGTGTAGGTATTGTGAAATTATGATTATGAAAAAATAGACATTTAGCTGTTGTTATATATTATCTTATAAATCAGACTTCCATGAACCAAAGGCCAAATCCTAAACAAAAAACACTGAAACATTTCACAGATAAGGATTAATGTATTGATGTGGTTCCTGCTAAAAGGAGTATAATGAGATGTACTTTCCAATGGGCATTAAGTTCTTCCAGCTGATGGGACCACGTGCAAATGGATTACCTTTATGTAATTACCTTCATATTCCGTAGTGACACCCTGGCTGTCATGCAGTACCAAAGCCACTAAAATCAGTAGCCCACAGCTTTGGAACCAAACATGGTGATGCCATTTACAGCCCTTGCTTAGGCTTCTCCTGCCAAGGGCAACCCACACTACAGCCCTGTAGGCAGCTATCCACATTTCTCTCCATCTTATACAAGCTCACACTACACGTGTCCTGACATGCCCTCAGGCCTTCAGCTGTCCTCCCACAAGTCCCTGCCTAGAGTTCTCCATGCTTTAGACAACTACATCATGGAACCAACCACACAACTTGACTGGCCCCGCCTGAGTCTCACTAGTTGATCAACTTATAGCCAAAGGAAAAGGAAACCAGTAACTGGACTTGGCCATCAGGCATATGTGCACATTGTAGCTGGCAGCCCAAGAGAGATGGGTAGCAAACAGCCACCGGTTTTCCAGAGGATCCAGGCCAGAGTACTCCTGCAGGCACTATGACCTGCTTACATCATTTTCCTGAGTTTAACTCATGCTGTGATCTAATGGAGCAGTCTTCCCCCAATAAGAAGATACTAAGTCATCAGAGGTCACCAAGATTTAAAAATACAGCACACAGGACAGAGCACACAACATTGCACACAACTTCCTTGGGTCCACATTAAGAGGTAAGGAGGCAGTAGGACAACAGATACTACCAAAGCCAAGGTTCTTTTCCCAAGTCATATAGACAGGAGATGAGTTACATGTCAACAAGTCATACCATTTCTATGCCTCCAAAAACCTTTACTGTTGTCCAAGACAAAAGACCTTTATTCACCTCACTCCATACTTTGCTCTCTTCACAAAGAATGAATTCTGACAGCCCTGTTTCAAGGAGCAGCACCCTGAGTGCTTTTCCGTGTTCTTGGTTCATCTGGAAGGCAAGTATGGCACTTGTCACAAAGGACCCTGTCCTTAGTGCACCTTTTAATATTTCAAAAAACAGTTTTATGGGGAGCCACACCTCAGCTGTCCCAGCCCTAACCTGAAGGCTCTGTCAAAAACAAATAATGCTGAGAATACTCTCCTGGTAGGGACTTTCACAAAAGTAAGCCAAATTAATTAGCACTTATACACATATGTGTATTTATATGCAATCATACATGTGCACATATGTGCTCTTTATGCTTAATTTTGATCCAAAGAAACATTGATCTCCACTCACAGAAGGCAATTCTCTGTCCTCCCTAGCAGATTTCTGAATCAAAACTGGTTACCATCCAACCAAGCAATCATGCACAGTAATCTGGATTTAAAAAAATACACGTCAGCCCACTTTTTAATAGGAAAATCCCTGATTAAAAAAAAAACAACACATAAAAACACACCCTTTAAGCTATAGAGTCTTCCTTACTGGCCTCTGCACTCACCCACCATGTCCTTTCAACACTCAACACATACATAAAGGAAGCTAGGAGTGGTTCCACTGGTTGACATGTGAGGTAAGCAGAGGTAGGGCCAAGCAGAAGCAGCCACAAATGTGTGGTAACTGTGCAAAGTCAAAGTTAATGCCATGCATACTTATGCATGTTGTGCTGACCACCAAAAGCCACTGTAACTGCCTGATGTCAAAGGTTTGCAACAGAGCTGGTAGGAAAATCTGGGCTACATTTTTCTCAACACTTGGCCAGCATCATGAGCAAAAGCATGTAAGGCAGAAAGACACATTTTCTGTGTAAACCAAGAACCCCAGACACACCTTGTCCAGCCGTGGGCATGAACTAGCCTCTATCTGTAGCAGATAGCGTCTCAGATGAGACTCTGGGTAGTGTTACCAAGGACTCTCCTTATAATCTCCTACCAAGTAGTGGACAATCAGCCTTCTCCAGCACTGAGCAGGGTTACTTTGTAATATGAACCAGAGTTCATATTAGCAAACCAACAGCCAAATAGAACTCTGACCAAAAAAAAAGTGAAATAGATCACTTACTTTTACCAATGTGTAACACAAGGTCACCGCACTGTTTTCTCTGCTATTTCAATAGCTTAAAATTTACAATAGGCTTAGCATTAAAACTGTATTACAGGTGGTTTTACTGATACCAGATAAGTATTTACCTCCAAGCACCTGCAGGCTGAATTATTTCTCAGTATTCACTATAAATGAAGACTAGCTAGAAAGCCAACCCCTTACCATTTTTTTTATCCTACTTAAACCTTACTTTGAATAGTACCTAAATCTTCTGTGGGTCTTGCTAAAGGACGAAGATCCTCAGCTTCTGTACCAATCATCATTATCTCTCACTGATCAGATAGATACACATCAGTAAGCTAGGTAACAAAGATGCAAGACAGAATAAAATAATAAACAGCTATCTTTGTTAGTTCTGTTTTCTAGTGTAAATGCTCAGGTTACTGCCTTGAAAGATATACAGAACTCAGGCAGTGATTTGCCATGTGAACTTTGGCACTGCTCAGGTGTTTAGCTTTTAATTCACAGTACAGAAAAATGAGGCAGTATTATATTAAGAAATGTATTACAATGTAATCTTACAGATAGAAAATTTAATTCATTTTAATATTAATTCACTAATAATACAAGAATTTAGCCTTAGGTCAATTTTTACAGTACTCGGGGATACTCTTGCAGGACACCTGCCTCAATTCAGCAGAGGATGGAAGCAAATGTTTAAACATGTGAAGAGTCTCACTGCAACCTGTGTTGCATATTCAGAGTTAAGCACATGCTTTGGCATTTTGCTTGACTGGCAAAGGTTCCAATATCAGAAAAAAGTGACATCTAGCAATTCTCTTCATTACAGTAGTGAACACTTTAATAATTAGCACTAAAACTCAGCCTGGATTTATCTGCAATAATACAAAGGGCACATGTGCAAAGAGCCTTTGATTTATCTGCTATTACCTTCAAAATAATATATAAAGCACATAAGTAATGTGTAAACACTTGCAGAGTGTTCAGCCCAGCTACTCAAGCTAGGTCTGAAACAGCAAAACCTTTTCGCATCTAAAAATTATGGCACAGCTCTGCTAATACCAAAGAGGGAGATTGTTCACCGTTCTTCTGCTAGGCCTCTATCAATGACAACGAGTTATGGTCCTGGTTTAAGGTAGAATAGAACTAATTCTGTTGAATGATTTTATTTTTCAGCTCAGTCTCTTCTAACTAACTCCACTTTCTGAAGCCAATGACATATTTTTGCAAACAGTGTTTGCTTCTAGGAGTGATAACACTCAATGTTTATAGCTACTACCAAAGATTGGTTTGCAGAAAGGCTCTTGCTTATATTTGCTCCTATAGAAACTGATGTCACTGATAAATCCTGTGTACCATGTTGGAGGCACAGTAAGAAAGAGGCGGGGAGGAGCAAACAGGACAGGTGACCCTAAACTGACCAACAAGGTATTCCACTCCTTATACATCACATTCAGTATGAAGCTGAAGGATCATGAGGGTCAAGCTTTCTTCTTCAATGGCCAGTGTCCAAGGAGGATTCTGTCTGTCCATGTGTTCCTGAATCCAGCTCCCATCTGCTGGTGAGTCCAGTCTGGGACTTCCCCAGTGCCTGCTCCACAGCATCAGTGGTGACAGTGACATAACTGCCATCAGGGGGGTTGGGTTTGATATTGGTTTTGCACAGATTTGTATATATTTCATTTTATTATTTTCATTACAGCTGTTTCAGTTTTCTTTTCCAATACGTAAGTCTCCCTTCCTTACTCCCTTCTCNACGTAAGTCTCCCTTCCTTACTCCCTTCTCTTTCCCTTTGGGAAG
>VZZY01027551.1:0-21480 GCA_013400335.1 Eurystomus gularis
TCTGTGATTCTGTGATATCTGATACAACAGTGTTCTTCTTTCTCAGTTTGTGCCAAAGATCATCCAACAGCTGCCAGTAAAACGCTGCTGTCATGTTAGTACACAAATCACGGCAGAGATGCTGATCTTCACCTATGACTGCCTCAGCTGAGCTAGGTTCCTAGAGATTATCCATCAGCTAATCTTCATGGACCCGGGGATAAGGTTGTTTCCCTAAATTAATTTTTGCTTGTATGCACCCTTGAATGAATGGCGCCTCAGGATCTAGCACAGGCTGTGTGAGCCTCACTAGCTATGTGCTTTTTCACCACGTGCCTTATTTAGAGCTGAGATTGGAAGCCAACCTTGTCTTTAGGGGGAGTAGTTGTCAGGGTAGTTGCTAGCTCATGAATTAGCTCAGCACCCTCAGCCAGGGCTCTGTCCCAACTTTACAATTGGCATATCAGAAATAGAACTACTCAAGCAAGATCGAGGTGATCTCTTTCTGTGCATAGACCTTAGGGGTTATTTTGTGCGAGTCTGATCCTGAGAGCACAGGTGGGCCTTGTTTTGTCCCATCCAGCCAGGGGCGACTTTTCCTGCTTACTCTGCACCACAGACTATTGCTCAGAGGGCTCCAAGAGTGCAAAATCACTGTGGAGAGCCTGAAAATGGGGTGCTAAGGCAACTTTCTGGAAAAATATATAAAATTAACAAAATTCACAAGTTTGGCCACCTTTCTCCCCTTCTCCACTCCCAGTAGAGTCCCTAATCCCTTTACTGCTTCCCAAGTCATTCTCTGCACTCAGAGAGGCAAGTTTCTCATCTCCTTGAACCAGATTTTTCACCTTCTTGATACTGATACATGCCAGCTGCTCGGTCACTGCTCTCACATGCAGGGAAGGCAATTAATCAAAAGTAAAAATTTAAAAATCACTTCCTCTTTTTTGCTCATTATTTAAAAAAAAAAAACCTATTTGACTGAGAATAACTATGGACAATTTCAGCTTGAAAAGTAACCCTCTCACAAAGTCATAAGCCAATTCTGAACGTGACCTTTCAAATGGAAAGCTATACAAGTTTAACCAGGTTTCATGCTGGGTCCCTATAATATTTCAAAGACACGTCTTTCAGTCTAGCCCATTTTTCCACCAGCTTGTGCTAGGGTAAGTTTGGCTTTATATTTCCTTGATCCATGAGGCAAATACTTTACATAGTTTAAAAATAGATCCACGAAGCTTTAGCTATACTCTTTAGTACTGAAAGGAAAACGAGTTAATAGCCAATGTTACAGTCTAACAGTAGTGTACTCCTTGTGATGCTCTCATTGGAACAAATTCATTCCCACTGTAACTCTACTGACATTAACAGAGCTACCAACTGAGATGAATTTGCCACATTTTTTGTAAAGCACTTTAGAATTTGATGTCATAATTCTTGAAAGACACCCTAGGAAAGATGTCTCTGCTTTTCTCGGTGTGTGTTCACTCACATGCCAGTTTCCCAGCTTCTTGTGTTCCTTACATTTCTCTTCACACCATCTCCCCACACTCTTTGAGACTCCCCTGTTGAGCAGATACGATGTATCAGATACTCTTTGAAAATAGCTGTGCTGAGCTAATTATAACTTTTCTTATTTTTTCATACATGAAGGGGAATTCAGCAGCAGAGACTGAAGAATGAAACCTGTTTCAGAGAATCTCATGAAAGATTGTACATTTTCAAAATGGCTGCATGTTTCATTGCTCAAAAAAGGTCTCATGCACAGGCTGGATTAAGATGTTATTTTTCAAAATGGCCATTGTTTGGACATTACTGACAAACTGCTGATATGAAATGAAGTGATGGGCTTACAGATCAGAATACATAACAGAAGCAGGTTAAAAAATTTTTACAACTTTCACTTGCTAGAAAGGGCCAATTTCCTGGAACTGAGTACATTTGCAGAAAAGTGGTTGGATTTCATTTCTTCAAAATAATTTTCTACATACTTCCAATATCTCCAATTTTGTGATTTAAATTCACACTCTGGATTTTAACTTTGAGTTAAATGCAGCACTTCTTAAGTTAGCAGAAATAAGCAAAACAGTTTCAAGTCAAACTGAATGTTACTTTACATTTTAGGTTTTCAGCGTTTTGTTTATTTCTGCTTTTTAATTCTGATTTGGGAATGGAGAAAAATGAAATCTAAAATGCTTAAATAATATAAGGAAAAGGTTTCTACATAGGCTTTTGATACAAGTCAGTGTTTAAACGTACATCTTGTTTCTATTTATTATTGGCAACTACAGATATTTTTTTACTTTCTAACTGTGGCTCCCATCCACATGCACTGTGGTTGCAATGTACAGAATGCCTTCTCAAACAACTGTAAAGGTCAATAACATTTGAAATGCCACTTAGTGCATGTTTCGTTTATTTGATTTATTTTTTTATTAATTAGATAATTCGATCTGTAGCTGTAAAAACTATCTTGAAGATATAGTGTTCTTGCTGAATCACTAAATAATGATTTAGACTAGTAGAAAGACCTCATTTTTAGCCTCAGAGGATTGTACAGCAGTTCCCTTAAGCAGCATAGCTAAATACAGGCTATATATTTCATATACTGTAGGCCCGGAGCAAATATTTTCTGACACTACCCAATAAATCATGTTTTCTTCAACAGCAAATAATAGAACTGTACAGTACATTATATCTGCAGCAGCAACAAACAATTCATCATCTCTGACCTTTCCGTAATGACAACAATCTGAAGAATAGAGACTAATTTAATTTTTTATATAATGTTTAAAATTTAAGGACTAAATCTCCTTTAAACTAGATCCCTTCACATTGCTCTGCTAATAAAAAGCCTCCTTAAAGAGAACACAATTGCAATTTAGTTTATCTTTCCAAACTCTTTCAAATTAACAGAGCAGAGGTTTGTCAGAGGGCTTGGACCTAAATGCAGCTCAGATGGACAGATCCAAGCTAATTTTAAAACGGCAACAAGTACAGTGCAGCCTGCAGAACCTGAGGATCTTGGGTTTGTACTCTGCTGTTGTCTGTGCTGTTGTAGTTACATATCTGCAGTATAAAAAATCCTCACACTGGTGGTGTACTGCTTTCATCTACTCACACATGATCTATATGTTGGTATCTTTACTCCTGGGAAAGGGGGTTGACTCAGTAAACTGTTGCATATCTGAAAAAATCTTGCATTATACAAATCCTTTTCCTGGTCTTATTGTGTTACGTAGCCATGGGACTAGTTATTATTTCCACAGAAATATAGTGAAAGAGGAACTAAAACTTCAAATCTGGACTCTAAATACATAAAAGTGGTAAATTTCTTCATTCTCCATCACTCCCTGATGCCAAACCCAAGCAACTAGAGGCACCAATAAAAACAAAATAATACCTTTCACCATCAGTCCTTCCTGATGCACATCATCTCTGGCCTTTCTGAAAGCTTAGGTTTGAAATGCCCATGGAAGCTATTTCTCTGAAGCTGTAAGATTTTGGTTCTTTCATGTCTAAAGGTCTAGTTGTTTCCAAAGAAATCTCACCATAATCCCTTTACCATAAACAGACCTAATCTTTTTTTAAAAAGTCTTCATCCTAAACAACAGATATACCTCATGCTTATTATAGGAACTGCTGGAGAGCCCACAGAAATTTACCATGACAGAGGTTTTGCAATCTTCTAATTTTATAAACATTTGTGTTCCTAATGAAACCGGGAAAGATGAGGCAATGTATCTTAGGAACTCATATTCAGGAATAGCTACTGAGGGACTGGAAACACTAAAGTTGCTTCTGATCCTTAAAAATTATCTGTTCAATATCGAAGTGAAAGCGTGATGGAATGCTCTGCCCTTCACTGTAATGGCAGCCAGTGTGCATCTCATCCTGTACCTTGATTCACCCCATGAGAGAGTCACAAGTGTGCAAGTGAGCAATCTGTCCCATTTAGAGCAGATTTGAAACTATTTGACGCTTTAGCTTGGTTTGAGGTCAAATGAGATGATTCCTACCCTTAAAACAGAAAGAAATACTTCTGGCAGCCTGAATATATTAATATTTTTCATATGCCTTTTTAAGTTATCACCTCGGGATATTTTATGGATGCACTCTACAGATGGTGGTGCACATGGTACTATCTCGATTAGCTCAAATTCTTTCAAGTACTCTGCAAAAATAATACCCCAAGTGCATCTGATGCCTGTAGTCTTTTCTGTAATGAAAGCTCTACTGCCCCTATGCCTCATTATTGTACATGTCCTTGTGTAGAAGTTAGTTTCTTTGCCTGCTATAGGAATAACCCCATATACTGAAGCCAAATATTTAATTGTCTTTATTGTTGCAAGAAAATAAAGATCAAACCCACAGATATTCACAGAGCTTTTTTGCCACACAGAACATTAAAAAAAAGACAAAAAAAATTCCTTGATTATTGTATCTGTAAAATTATTTGGAATTTATACTGGGTAATTAAGACTGATAATCAGCTTAAATTTTTTGGCTTTGCTTTTTGAGAATACTGTCTTCTGTGGACATGAGGTTATGGAAACTGTACACTAGTGAGGGAACAAAACAAAACAGATGGTGCATTAATAATGGAAGTATTAGAAAAAGGGTACTCTTCCAGATTTCAATGTATTCATTAATACATTTTAGACAATTTAATTGCTTCCTGAAGCACTAATTGAAAGAGTTTCATTTGCAAAAATCTAGTCCTGGTAATATAAACTAGGCACAGTGCCACAAAGAGCTTGAATGCTGGAATAAGGAAATGAATAGAAGAGGTTTGTTTGGTTTTTTTTTTTAATGTATGTATGTTTATTTCTTTTAATGAAGTCTTTATAAAGGGATACAAAGCATCAGTAAGAGAAAGATTTACAAAGAGAAACCAGGTTTAAGAAGTACTGGATGTTTAGAAAATGTGAAGAGTATTTTTGGGTTTTTAAAAGTCAGCCCATGTCAAAGGAGTGTGAGCTGGATTTATGAGCACAGGAGTCTAAAGCAGTATGATTTTGTCAACATTATATACTGCTATACTTGGCATATCCATCAATCTAAGTAGAGGATACTTTCAAAATATTTTCGTCTGAAGGTGTCTGCTTGAACTGCTTCAGTGTATCTTCTAAATATGAATGGGCAGGAAAGTTTTTCCTGAGTTTGAACCTCCTCACCTGTTGTATGGAAAAAAATTTTAGTCAGACTTTACTGTGATCTTTCTCTCATCTGTCTCCAGAAGACTGGAAATGAAGACCAGACAGAAAGATAGAAGAAAACAAACTAATAAATGCACTGAAAGAAGAGCTATAGTCTGTCAAAGAGAGTGTGTAAAGAAAAAGACAAACACTCGGGGAAACTGGAAAGAAAAGATCAATAATAAATGAAAAAAATTCCAAACAGAAAAATACACAATTTCTAGAGCAGCTTCTTTTAAAAGTCTTCCAGGGATGAGCATAGTCCAAAATGATGCAGAAGACGGTATAAAGTAGTTCCTCTTAGGGGATGTAGGACGTGTAATGCCCGCTCATACCATACTTACATGCTGTTTTAATTCCCAGTTACAGGGGATCCACAGCTACTGGAATCTCATCTGTCTAGGAAGGAAGCTGGATAATTCTTCAGAATTTGTGCCTGTGTCAGAAGCCGGAGGATAAGCGCACACTCAGACCATGGTCAGACATACTGCACGTGTCACACCTGAGCTGAACTGAGATATTACAATCTGATCATCACTCCACCCTACCTGGGGATTACTGCTTATGTAAAAATAATAGAAAACTGCAATCACTGTTGATATTAGAGTCGCAGTGTCGCTGTTTTCACTTTTATCATTACAATGAGGGGTAGCCACACAAGGATTTTTTTTCTAGCAGATTTGATGAGTGATTGTCTTTGCTGAGGAAGTAAGGGAGCAGTGAGAACAAGATGGGAATCCTTTTCTCTTATCTTGACTCATCTATGCCCAAAGAGCAGATCTAAATGCAGCCTCATGCTTCAGTAGACCTTGCCCACTCACTGATTGTGTATTAGTATAATGGCACTGGTTAGCAGTGTGATTTTTTCTAATTAAGTAGTTAGAAGGGAACAACTCCCTTTATGGGTGTCATTATATCAATAGAGAAGTGCTGCATGCTAAAACAGATGGCAGAGCTATATGAACATGCCACAAGGCAAGAGATAGCCAGGACTTACAGAGCATTCCCTGCTAGGTGGTACCTATCCTTTCATCTCTCACATATCATAAGATATTTGTGGAAAGCTTACAAAAACTTCCTTGGTCAAGCAAACAACCTCTTTCATCCTAAATATTAATATACATATGATTATAAAATAATGAGGTTTGTATATATGATATAAAAATTTTATAAATAAAAATTTATTTTTGTCCTAGAGTGGAACTCAAAATGAACATCTAAAATTATTTGTCAAAGAAAATATTCCAAAATATTTCTGAAATAGCAAATAGCAAAATGCTTGTTACATGTTGCTGAAAAAATGAAACATTTTGGTTTCCAAAACAGAGTGTCCCTGGTATGCTGTATGAGTTCTACCCAACAGAGTGGAAGACACCTTTTTTTATTTTCATTTTGTCAGACTCAAGAAAGGGGAATTTCTATGCATCAACAAATACAGCACATATAGAAAACCTAGGCTATACCAGAAAGAGAATGAGGATATGACACATCTGAATTACAGAACTCAGATAGTCCCTGTGGTAGTTCAAATAGAAACTGCTTAATACCAGACTGATCCAGTAAAAACAAACAAAAACAAATCACACAGAAAGACCCCCAACTCAATAAAAGCAATACCTCAAAATACTAGAATTTATGTTGACTTAAATAATGTAAATAGATTTTAAGCAAATCTGATGTTCTCCCCATTAAAAAAAAAGTAGAGAGCATTTTTTCCACTGAAAAACACATTAACAGAAAATTCATGACCAATTTTAAGAGATTTAGCCTGATGCCATTTTGAAATACCTCTGAGGTTTACAAAAGGTTAAACGTACAAATCTAGTTCAACTTTTTCATTCAGAAGGAGGCATTTCTTCCAGATTTGTTCTCATCTACCAGAATTATCATATATAAGTAAATAAAAGTAGAGAGACTGAGTCAACAAAACCCACACCACAGTTTAATTGCCCACAGTAGGCCACAAATTTACTGGCAACTTTAATATTTAATATCTGATTTGGTCTCTATAGAAGATAAGGACTTATCTACCTCATCTAGAAAAAATTATGACACTAATACAAAAATATGTCTATGCCCTCCAGAATATTAGTAGCAGCTTGGTTTATGAATCATTACTGTCCTTTCCAAATTACCGAGGAAGAAACAGTACCTTGTTTGACAAATGTGGATTTTTATTATTATGGTAAAGAAATATAAGAGTTTAACTGTAAAGACTTCTTTTTCTGAGGTTCTTTAGAGATATTTACTTGAGTTACATTTACAGTAAAGTCAAGACCTGGTTCAGCCAGAAAGGCTATACTGAAGGAAAGGTTTGTTCATGCTATCCTAGAGCTGTCTCCATACATGATAAAAATCTAGATAAACTTCTATTTTATTTTTTCTTATTGTTTGGGTTTTTTTTTAGCAGAGTATTGCAAGATGTTAGGAATTTGGAATGTCACACATTTCATTTCAATAACACAAATCCAGTATAAGAAAAACATGGACCTGTTGAAGTGAGTCCAGAGAAAGGCCACAAATATGATCAGACGGCTGGAGCAACTCTCATATGAAGTGAGGCTGAGAGAGTTGAGGTTGTTCAGCCCAAAGAAGAGAAGGCTCTGGGCAGACCTTATTGAAGCCTTCCAGTACCTAAAGGGGGCCTACAAAAAAGCTGTAGAAGGACCTTTTACAAGAGCATAATGATAGAACTTAAACTGAAATAAAGTAGATGTAGATTAGATGTAAGGAAGAAGTTCTTTACTGTGATGGTGGTGAGGAACTAGAATAGGTTGCCCAGAGAAGTTGTTTCCTCTCCCTGGAAGTGCTCAAGGCCAGACTGGATGAGGCTTCGTGGAACCTGGTCTATTGAAAGGTCCATGGCAGGGGAGCTGGAACTAGATGATCTTTAAGGTCCCTTCTAATACAAATCATTCTATGATTCTATAAATAATGTTTCATAATGACACTTCAAATGGAAAAAGAGGATAGTTTAGCATTTCCTAGTACCGTAATGGTGAGTTGCCTAATTTCTGATTGCTACTACTGACCTTCAGATACTAAAACTAGGCCAGTATGTGTTGGAAAGATAGGAAAAGATCAAAGGAAATGCCAGAGCTAAGTGTACAATGGAAAATGCTCCAATTTTAAACTGCAGAAAGTATTACAACTAACAGCTTAGTTTGTGCATCCTCAAAAATACATTAATAATAAAACAAAGGGAGAATGAGAAAATAAGGTCAGGGAGAATGAGGTAATAGGGTCAAGGAAAATGAGGAAATAAGGTCAACAAAAAGGTCTCAGTTACTACTTCTAGTTTCAAGAAAGTTCTTTCTATTGTATGTGTGTTGCTTAGTCTGTGATCTTTCCTCTCCTGTATGATGTCTGTCACTGCTGCTATCCATATCTTTGCTACAGTAACCTGGATTACTGTAACATACTGTATTTGACTATTTTGGGGCTTTTTATTCATGCAGAAGATGTATTCTGCTGAGCTGAAAACTTGGGATACCTGGCTCCGACAGAATTAATTAGCTTTCTTTGAATTTCTGCCTGTTGTTCACAATTGCCCAATCTCTGATACAGTAGGACTTTAATTTAGGTAGTGCTTTGCAGATGTTATATGTGGATTGTAGTGAATTATGAAAAATAACAATTAAAAAACACTAAAATAATGAAAGATGAGTTGGTGATTTAGACTACCTGCATCTAGTAGCTAAGCTCCACACAGCCACTTGCTCACTCCCCTACCCAGTGTTATCATCCCTGTGTTATCAACACTGCATTGGTCTCAAGTCCAAAATATAGCACCATACAAGCTGCTGTAATGAAAATTAACTCCATCAGAGCCAGCTGGCCAAACTGAGCATAAACAGCTTCATTCTTAGCATTTTCTCTATTTGTCTGTCTCCAGGGATGAAATTGAGTAGCTGCCCTGAAAAAGATCGCATCTTTTTGTTTTCAATAAGATGAGAACTTAGGCTCAAATTCAAAACAGAGTTTAAAATATTTGGAAACTTTTAACAGGTCTTTTTTTAGCAGCTAATCAAAAGTGTCCTCTTTTTCATCCTTTGTTAAGGTTTTGTCATTGTAATTAATAAATGGGAATTGACTGGGTGACATATATGGTTGTCACTGCTTAGCCTTTTGAAGTGTTAATTGACCAATTTGGCTATTCACATTTCTTTTTATTGTGAACCTTGTTGTGAAGAGGTAGAAAGTTTTGATAACAGTTTAACTCATTTTTAAATTAAAATATCTTTCTTCTAAAAATGAAAACATTGACAGTGTTAATAACCTGAAAGATATAGACTTCATTTTTAAAGAAAGGGCAATTGAGAGTGAGAAAAGGCTTAACTCAGAAAATACTGTCTGGATTTAATGGCTTTTTAAATATAACTGTAACTTGTGGATAAAAAATATGCCACAGAATTTGAAAGACCATGTAAGCTGTCATAAGAATCCAACAATGTGATATCTCAGACAATTCGGGGTTTTTTCAAATATCTTCAGAAAAGTTTTGCTTGAGAATATGGAACAGATTAAACTGCAGTCTAAAGCTGATAGTCTTGTTTGGCTGCTATCACATAAATAGTATTTTCTCATTTGTGGAAACTCATTTGTGGACACCTTATTTTAATTTAGATAGAACATAATGATACAGTTGAAAACTGTTGTATATAGAGATATAGGCAACAATATAGGCAGGCAGTTCAGTGTAGGAAATATCCACTGTCTTCTAGCTCACAGCAGAGCAAGGTGGCACACATTATAGCCAAGAGTTGGAGCAGAAGATTCTTGAACCACAGCTCCCAGTGGGCTATGCAGAGTCACATGTGATGTTTAATGCTGAACTGTCTCAGAGAAAACATCTCACCGCAAAATAAAATACTTCACACTGAACATTTTGTTTTGCTGAGAATTTCTGAATTTCACCTTGCCCTTGTCTTTCAGGCAAACATGAACAAAAACCCTTAAGTGCTGTTATAACAGAATTTTCTCCAGGAAAGGCATTCTTATTTTTACTTAGCTCTACCTGGTTTTGTCCATACAAAACCACACTTGTCAAACAAGTTGAATATTTACCTTATTCTTCTTCATCCTCCTCTTTATTATAATGAGGTTTTGCCACAACTAACGGAATAAAATTTATCATTTGATTCACTCTATCATATACTTTATATAGATATCTATTTACAGTACATAGATATTTATTTACTGTACATATATACATGTGTACTATATCATATATGATGATCAGCACTACATTTGGCATTATTAAAGTACTCTAAGCAGTGGGATCCCAGAACCGAACAGCAGCTAATGATACTAGTGTATTCTGTATTACTAGAGCCTGCTGGGGTTTTCTCCTGAAAAATTATTGGTTGTTGCAGGAATATTGATATGTGCATACTCTTGCTCTCTCCTGAGTGACTGTGAGGAACTAGCTTCAATGACCTCTGGGATTTCTTCCAGTCACAAGTTTCAGTTTCTCAGGGCAGCATTTTAGCCCTTCATTTCCTGATACCACCTTTTAAGCAGACTTAATTTCTTCAGTATCATTCTTTCCTCTTTTACAACCAGCTCATCAGTAGACCAATGATATGTTGCTCTTCAGCAGCTGTTGCCCCTCCTGTTGTATAATACTTTATGTAGTAGGGGAATATGTTGCTAGCAAATTTTTTTTGAGAAAAGAGCTATTAATTTTTACAAATACTCTTTTTTTTTTCCCCACTGTTATTTTTCTCTTTATTTTGAAACTAGCAGAAAGACAAAAAGCACTTCCATGGGAAGGTCTTATCAAATAAATGAGTTTTACTTTCAAAGTTGGAAAGACTTTGAACCATACAAACCTACAGCATGTATGCATGTATTGCAGTATTTAATTTGAATTTTAGCACTGAGAACATTCTGCTGTATTTCATAAGTGTCCTGTTTGGGGCCTTTCAGACTTATGCATATAGGCGAACATCAGATATCCTGGACTCTGAGGAGTGGTTTAGTTTTTATTCTCCCTCTCTTCTTATTTTCTGCTACTTGGAGCAAGTTTCCCCTGTTCTCTACAGTTCTCAGACCATCTTAAATTACACTGTTTCCACAAATACATTTTAAATGTTTTTACCATACTCCAGTATGGTAAGTCTCCTCAGTATACCGATTAAAACAGAAGTTGCTTCCAATCAACTTATTTTTTTCTGAACTAAAATTAGTATTGAGGACATATATTCCAACAGTTGTACATAATTTAAAAAAAAAAACCAAACAAACAAAAACCAAAAATGCCTAGACATCTAGCACTTAGTTATGAGGCAGATGTTATTTTAGCAATGTTTTATGTGCCAATTTTTATGTTTGCAAAGTAAATCACACAGCAGAGTTTACAGGGGACCTTATTAATGCTGCACTAGTTGAGCTTGAAACCAGCATAGTTTGCTACCTTGATAGTTCAGTAACATTCACTTTAAAAAAGTAAATAATGGTGAAACTTAGAAAAGCAACAATAAATGCAAAGCAAAAACCCCCTGTTTTTTCATAAGCTTTCTCTTTACTGACTAAAAGGCAATTTTAACTTTTAGTATCATGGATTGATGTTGGATGCTGAAGTATTTGCTTTAAGATGGAGTAATAAATTATGGATTTGTGGCCTCATTTAACATTGTGGTAGCCCTGGCTGAAGCACACCCTTAGGAAATGTCAGTATTTGTCTATGCATACAGAGCAATAAAAATATGCACCCTGATGCTCCCAACATTTTCTATAATATAGAAGCTGTGTGGCATAATTTATAAAGTGCACTCTAATATCACAAAGCTTTTTTTTGAAATTGCTATATTGAAAATAATTAATCGAGAACGGGTAAGGCATTAACTTTCTAACTACAGTTGAATGAGTTCTCAGCAACTAGAAAGTAAAATTTTTTAAAAGTATAAATAAAAAATCACCTGAAATTGCAAGAAAATAAAAAATCACTTGAAATTTTGGGAAAATCAAAGCCAAGAAGATCAACAGCCAGACCAAGCCTGCGTAATCTTAGCTATTATTCTGTTATCTTACTCAGAGCTCAGTCCTAACAGGTGTGGATTTTCCTGGCCCTGATTCAGCAAATCAGAGTTGCAGACATAGCTATAAACAAGAGAGTAATTCTTCTGAGCATAACTGAACTAAACACTTGCTTAATATTGAACCCCCTAGGACTCTTCCTTTTCCAGTCTAGACTCTCAGGCCTTCTTTTCTTTCTTTCGGTACATTTTTCTGTTGATCCAGTGATCAGTCCAGGCTATGAAACAGCCTTCAAAAACTGCAATATCAGGATTTAAAAACAAAAACTTTTCTATTTTTTATTTCCTACTATCAGTGCAGTTATTTTTAAAATAACCTTCACTTGCTGCTTCTGCTATGAAACACTATCTGTTGAATGGAATCCAAATAAATATATCAGCTATTATTTAAACCCTTCATTATTTGGTTTTAAGTCTGTCACTATTATTTCAGCCTAAGTGACCTATTTTGATATAGCTTAAAGTTGATTCTTTTCCAATTTAGCTGAATTTATATAAAGGCACTCTTATGTTGAAATAACAGTGTCCACACAAAACTTCAACCCAAAATAGGAAAAGCTGAGAATTATTATTGAGATTATTATTACAGTTCCACTTGTGCTGTAGATAAACCCAAAATCATTAAAGTGGATATTAGTGACAAATAGGCAGGAAATAGCGCATCTAAGAGAGGCTTCATGTTTTGTATTCTGCTCTGCTCCTTATTGAAGCATTCCATCTACATGTAGCACCAATAAATTGCTTTAGATTTCATCACATATTGATTTCTTTGAAAAAGTATAAATTGTTACTGGTAAGAAACTATTTTGTTCCTTTTGGGGCATCTGCACTGTTATAAAACACATCACAGCATTTTAAGGGGAGTCATTCTTGACTGATAGAAAGTTTCTGATGTTATGGCCCTCAAATATTACACATGAATTTGGTGATTACCTGAGTCCCTGCAGAGTAAGACAGAACATGTTTTATATTGGCAATACAGTTCTGTCCTTGAAGAATCACTAGCTATTTTTTCTCATGTGTATGTGAATTTCTCATGTATGTGAATTTAGGAAACCTGGATAACCTTTTAATTTTTCTACTATTTCCAATACAATTCTCACTACTGAGAAGCAGAGGTAAAACAAAAGGTTTGTCTCACTATGATGTTAATTCAGCCTAATTACCACAAAGGTTCAATTTCTTTTTTCCTCAACTGATCTTATTTTTGATGCATCATTAGAATTCTAGCTATTGATTTCAGTAAGTTCAAGGTTATCTGCAGGTAAAGATTTCTGTTAAGGTGCCTAGAATTTTTTTATCTGGACAAAGGGGAGGGGAAAAAATTAGTTTTTGAGTTTTGGAGTTGCATTCTTTGCTAGGAACCAATGAAGAGGTAGTGTGAGTTTCATGCTATTTCAAGTACAGGATCGTGGATGTAGCAGTCAATTAGACTTGCCTATGAAGATACATTAGGAAATGTACTGTATGATGGATACCCCAGAACTGTGTCAGAAGCAAATAGATTAAAAGGAAAAAACTTCAGATGCTTTCATATTAGAACAAAAAAAAAAATTGAAAAGGAAAATAGAAAAGAAGAAAAAAATGTTAAAGAAATAATCTAGAAACCCAGTAGGGAATAACAAGATAGGATATTAAATTGGGTTTAGAAAACTGTACTCATGAGATTATGTGAAGGCAGAGATTTAAGGATCAAAAGAAATAGAGTTAAATGGCTCAAATGCTTTCACATGATTCTGAATCGACTCAGCACGAACAGCTTGCGACGTTCTGTCTGCCAATCTTCCCTGGATATGTGCATTCTCTTCCTAAAGCCCTCATTGTGATCTTTGTTAAAGAAATTCACATACTAATGATGTCCCTTAGTGTACCTTATGAAACATTCAAAATGGACTGTTATGGATATGGAGTTTAACAGGGAGCAACTAATTGTTTATGCTGGGCTAGCCTGAGGGGGTTTCATTTTAAAACTTTAAAATTATAAGGTCTGAATTTCCAGGGTAAAGTTTCTCTAATAGATGGTTCAATAGCACATAGCTAGTCAGTGAAAAGCATACTGTGCATATTTTTTTTCATATTAAACTCTCTGTAGACTATGTGCTGTTTATTTATGAGGCTGAGGTCTGGCTATGCTAATAGCTGGGAAAAAAAAAAATCAGACAGCCACCCTACCTGCTAGCATACTAGAATGCCTGTTGTGCCACCTTCCAAGCTGCTGTTTTATTAATGATCTTGAAACTGAAATAGTAGGGCATGAAGAAGTGTTAAAATGACTTACTGATATGTCACAGACATTTGCCAAGAAAATGAAATGCACTGAGAGGAAAAAGCACCAGGGAGGCCAATGAGGAACCAAATGTTCCATATTCTGATTTGTCTGACCTTCGCCTTCCTAAGCTCTAAAGAGAAACAAAGCTGCCTTGCTTGTGCTGTGCGAACTTGTTATCCGTAAGCTCCAGAACTGTGTGGATTATGTACAGCATTTGCTTATTTACATTAAAAATACGTCTCTTTAAATTGAACACATCCTTTGCTTTGTTAAAAAGAAAGACAGCAGCCCAGATATTCCACATTGCTTCATAACCGTTGATGATTCATGCTTGTTTCTTAGCATCTCTAGTAACAATTTTTTAGACAGAAAAGAATTAGGGAAATGCTGATATTGAAGATAGTCACAACAAGGGAAGAGACAGAAGAAATATAAACAGTTACATAGTTTCAAACAGCGAACAACTATTTTCACATGTTCCTTTGTCCATGTAGTACTTCTGGTGAGCCTAATTCTAAGGTTTTTCTGGGTAACAAACTGCCTGTCTTCTGTCACAGCACACAGTACAATAGGTCTGTGTCCTTGATAGGAATCCTTGTGTGGTGAATTGATATCCACTTTTCTAGCAGCATGGCAAATGGAGACTTCTTTCCAGCCAGCTGTCATACCAAAAAGCAGTGCTACCAACTCATTTCCTATGTCTACTCTCTCATCTATTGAAGCTGAGTTCAGGCAACAGGGATGTCAAATTTCACCAGAAACTCTGTGGGGATGGAGGCATTCTAGCTGGATCTGGAGGAAGACTTCTGTCCACACACTTTGACCATCCCCTCTCTAAAGAAACCAAGAGAAAGTCTGAACAGGACACATTTTCTCAAGTGCCTGAATTGATTAAAGTGTCCTAACTTGAATAACTGAACAATCAGAAAGAGAACTGAGAAATACACATAGGCAAAACACACAATCTTGTCAAAGAGAACATAAATTTCGATGGATTTTTTCTGTGGTGATTAATTTTCCCCATACTATCGGAAGGCACTTGGAAGCAAACAAGGGTTTTATCTTTATCTTTCATGGACTGTACTTTTCATGCTCTTTCTTCCATAGATTTCCTTGCTATTTTTTGTTTGTTTTGTTGTTGTTGTTGTTTTAAAACTTCTGCTTAGAGATTAACATACTTGAAGTACAGAAGGATATTTCAGGTGAATAGGTAGCTTAATTTTGCTTGTCTATGCCTTTTATGCGAAGTGCTTTAGGGAGCCTAAATGGCTCTGTATAAATGTGGTATCTGAAATTATTACATACCATAATGTCTATATGGCACTCTGTAGCTCAGATGGAAGTTGTAACTCTGAATCTCTGCCTTAAGCAGATATTAGAGCCACTAAACGATTCTAAGCTGGTTTAGACCCTTCTGTTTATTAGAAAGATGTGCACTTTTGAAGGGCGCTGGGTTTGCTTTCGGAGGCGGAAGACATTTACCCACAGTTCATACAGAGGATGGATGGCAGCAATACCACCCTACACTGTCTTTTGACAGGTTGTGGCACCAGCTGGGTAGGTCTCTTTGTAGATGGGGAAGAAGAAGAAGTCTGGAGTTGCAGCATCCCCATGAAGGTTGCTAGCAAACACAACGGGTGCCACTTGCTGTAAGCCTGCATGTCTAAACTGATGACAGGAGCAGGGTTTAGAATCCCAGTTAATTTCTAATTGCTTTTCTCTTTGAAGACCAAATTTTAGATCTGCCTGAATTCCTGTAAGTGTTTCCATGGGGCTTTAAAGTGTAGAATTCAGTACAGAACTTAGCCCCCTGTCATGACTAATTTAAGCAAGTTTTAGACTATTAACCTGGGGGTCAAAGGTTCACTTTGTTATCACAAAATCACCAAGTCCTCCAGCCTTTCTCTGGCTTCTGATACTTAATTGTGTTTGGTTTCTGTTGGAGGCCCAGAGTGCTTGTTAGATGATAAAAAGGTGTAAAACATAATCCAGTACTGTCTCCAAACTAGTACTCTGGCAAGCACAAACAGTGCATCTAAGACCATGTTAGTATTGATCTCAAGTCAGATCACATTAGCACTTCCTACGCTACCTGGCTAGAGCCTGCCAGGGAGTTAGCAATGCATAGAAAGACAGACCCAGGCAGTCAGATCGATGGATTAATGACGTCTGTCTCCTTTGTACAATTTCACTTCCTACATATCTCTCTTGATCCCCTTGTGCCCTCCCTGGGAATGAACCTTCTAAAGGTTCAGAAGGCATGTAACGAAATGTGTGCAAGTAATGCCAGCATAACAGCAAACTTTTGTTAAAAAAAAGAATAATAATGCATGTCTAGATCTGTGTATGCATCTGTACTCCCTACATTCACACATATATAGTTATTCTCTCATAGTTGAGATTTTGCTTTATGAATATGTTGTGTACTCTTACATCTACATCTTATGTAGATTTTTACGAAAAGCAGGTTATCTTTGGCAGATGGTCATGTTTACACGATACAGAGAATTGTATGAAACAGCTTGTAAAAATTCCAGTGTGTGGATGGGTAATAACTATAAACTTTCCTAAAGGATTTCTAGGTTTCTTCTTATGTCTTTCTTTTGCATCTATCTTACTTTGGATTATTAGCATTTCTCATTACTAATTGTCTGCACCCACCATCACACACTCATGGATGGATTGAAAATAAGTTCCTTACACTATCAGTAAATTATCTGGTCTATTTTTTACTTTATAATTTAACACACTGTTTTCAAAAAATAGCGTGCTGTAGCTAAATATTTCATAGCCTGTTACTCCGTATGCCACTCTGCTATTTCTTTACAAAACAAATCTCCATTTCCTTGTGACTCTACCTTTATTTTAAGCTTCCTGTTTATTATTTTCTTCTAAAATGGTAGCTTTCTGGTTAAAATACTGACAAAGAAATATCAGGTCTTTGTGATGTATATTCTTTATTGGAAGGAATCTGCCAGAGAGAAATGCGTGTATAGTTTCATATCTTCAAATATTGTATTCCTGTAACATTAACTGTTCAGGATTTTTTCTACCTATAGAATTTTGCCACCTCTACTTACCTCACTTTTCCACATTTTCCTCACAGATTTTCAGTTTGCCTCATTTACCATTCTTTATATAAGTTTTACTGCCTTAAACCTATTTTCCCAAACCCTTCTGAGAATCTCAATCTTGTATTTGTGATTATTTGTATTACAGCAATAGCTATGGGACCTAGATGAAACCAGAGCTCTATTTTATAAGCACAGATTCATGCTGAGAAACAATATTTACTCTGAACACTTGATAATAATGGGATCCAGTCTTGGACACCCCAGAGAGATGTGCATTTTAAACATACAGTGAGGCAGTAAAGAAAATACTTGACTTCTTCACAGTCAGTGGGAACTACCATGAAGATTGGAACAACCTCCCCAGGGATTTGGTAGAGACCCCATTGCAAGATGTGATTGGACAGGGAGCTAGATAATCTAGTGTCCCTTTCCCTTGGAAGGTTGGAGCAAATGGTCCTTCAAGGTCCCTTCCAACCTGGGCTGTTCTGTTATAACTGAGAAGATCTCTGCTCCACTTGAAGACTTTGAGAGCCTCCACTTCCTTCATTGACCACTTAGGTACACCAGACTGTTTCTCTACTCATGTTAGTTTGGACTTGTTCTCACACCAAAGCCTAATCTGCCTGAGCACCAGTATGGTCTGTAGGTCCCTTATTTGTCTGTCTCTGGTCTGATGCAAATCCACTGGTTTCCTTGAGGGGAAAACCCTAGCAGACCCTTAAAACAGCACAGCGGCTAAGGTGACACGGACTTTGTTGGTAGCACATTACTGGGGATGAAAGCTTCATTAAAATATTTTATTAAAAGCACAGGTTGGGCATTTCAGTTATGAGGACTGGATCTGACCAAAAATCAGTAAATGAAAGACTAGAAAAGGGAACAGAATGGAAGTGATTCACCCAAAGCTGTGCATCTGGTCATAGTCTAGCATGGAGCGGGCTGGACTCCCTTGCTTCCAATCTGATGAGCTCACATTTACAGAGCACCAGACAAAAATATATTCGCTTATTTTTCTTCCCTCTCAGATTTCCTTGGGATTTTTTTTTCCCTATGATCTAATCTCTTCTTTCCAAGATTCACTCCCTTCTGCCAGTATGGGCAGACAATTGAAGGCTTTCTGAGCCAGCCAGGGTAGGCACTTGGGGCTATTACAGAGGTTCCTAGAGAGTCCTCTTCAGCGTAAGAACTGCAAAAGGCCTTTGTGACTCAAAGGTCCTGCTTAGAGGTGCCATAAATGTTTTTCTAGCCTATATGGGAGCTTCACTGTGGTTTGGTGAGTGGCTCATAAACTCGAAAAATAACTGACATGCCACACCTTGTGTTTTTGTTCCCCTGAGGAGTTTCATGCAAGGAAGGATGGATTTCTGCCCTCAGTTGTGACCATGATTATCTATGGCTTCATTATATATGCAACAGATTCAGTTCCTTATCCTAGGAGAATGGGTTCCTATAAGTATAACTATAAGCCCACAAAAATGCTGAATATTTTATGAAATTGTATTTCAGTTTGGAAGGGATCTGCTTGGAATGTATTGCTTTCTTCCTGCTGAACTCCCTGAATGCTCTTAAAAACATGATAATGCTCCTGACAAACCTTTCAAGGCTAAGCAATTTCTTTCAAAACAGGAAATAAATTACGCATCTGAAAATTGTTCACACACTTGATCTATCCTGATAAAAACCCCCATCCCTCAAGACTAGACAGGTTTTCTTCAAGGCACTTTATACTGGGTTCAAGTTCTTCTTGTTAATTTAAGAAAAATGCTATAGGCCAACCATTTTTTATTATTTATGACTATTTTCAAAAACTCATTTCCCTTTTCCTATCTCTCAATGAGAACACTGGTGGCATTCTGTTTTATGGAGCTCCTGTTGACATTTCTGCCAACTCCATGCTCATGCTGTAGGATTTAAAACTGCTGCCCATCACAACAGTGTTTGAACATCTATTCTTCAGGGTCCTATCCACAAACCTGCTCCTTGCACCAATGTAGAGCTCCTTTGGCTTGTTTCTCTCCTTACATATGGAAGAAAGAGAAAGTTTGTAAGATTTACAAATGCAGGCTATTTCATGTCAGAAGTTAAGTAAATTCCCTAGGCATTAGGCTCCTTGTGCAAAATGCCTAAATATCCACCTTTTGCTATCATCTGAGTTCTTATGTGAATCATAAATTCAGTATTTTAGCAAGTGAAGGAGTGCATTAAAGTGCTTGCAAGTATAAAATACTTGTCCTTGCAAGTGCTGAGAACATGAATATAGACTATCCTGAGAACAATAAATGTGAAGAAATTTTATATTGTGTTCACCATGCAAGAGTAACAGTACTATATGTCCAGAACAAACATGACCAAATAATCATCTCTAAGGATAAATATACACGTCTTTGCAATCTATTTGAGATTAAATCCTTATTGTGCTAAATACTGTGCAGACTTATAGTCAGCCAGGGCTCGTGACCTTAAGACTTGACCTCACAAACACAAAAGACAAAGTCTGAAAAGGGGAAGCAAAAGTAAGAAAGTTTGATGAAGATTACAGAGAATGTCAGCTGCTAAAGTAAGAGTGAAACATTTCCTTGAGATCAGTCTAGGCCAAATCTCTGTTCATCAAGCCATGCAGTATTTTATTCAAAAAAAGGGCTTGGAAATGCCGTGTACTTGCTACAAGGCCTATTTCACTTTCTATAAGGTTGTTTCTTACTGTGCAGTGACTGTAATGTTATTCATTACTTGATGGAAACAGGAAGAGATTATATATTTGCTGTAGTTGAAAAACAACAGAAAATCTATTAGAACAAAAAGAAATTTCCCAGTTTTTAAAATGAACAAATAAAATTCTGGTTCTGCGTTGCTGGAGTTTTTTCCCCAAAAGACAAGAGAGTTTTTTCCGCCCATCTTAGGTGATTTTTACCTATTAACCCCATCTTTACTTTCCTGGGTTTGTGGGATTGGGGTCAGGATTATGCTTTTCATAAATGAAATGGAAAGATGTTATTTTGTGCTCAGGTGAAATTGGAATGTGTATGCCCTTTGCAAAACTGTACGTTTGTTGATTGCTGTGTTAGTGTTGTATCTTAAATAAAAGTCAAGAAAAAAAAAGACAGTAACTTTTGTTAAGGAGATTTTATTTTTCTTTCAGGTGGAGATAAGCAGTATGTAAAGTGTATGAACAGTATTTGCACTGTTTGTTGAAAGAGTTATTTAGTTGTAAAAGCCATAAACCAAATACATCGCCCATGTAAACATAGCTGTGTGAGTAATCTTACACCATGGAATAATTTGACTACTTATTTCTTAGAGTTGCTGTACAAGTGAAACAAGAAATATGTATGGAATTATACACAAAATGGTCAAAATTCCAACAATACAGTGCAAATTTTGAATTTTTTTTCTTCTTACCACAGTTACATAGATTCCATTTAGATTAAAGAAAGAATAGGTGCAGGTTAATGAAACTGAAAGAGGTTTAGGTTTGTGAATAAAAAAGAGTTTTTCAACAATATTATTTTATTTTCACAAGGATCATTATTTGAGAATAAAATTTTTCTAATTTTATTCTTTTAAATGAAATCATTAAAAGTCATAAAAATTAATTTGGAAAATGGGCTATGGTTTAAGAGGAATTCATAATAAACTTTTCAATAACATTTTTTCTTTCTAAAAACCTGTCATGGTTTAACCCCAGATGGCAAGTAAACACAATGCATAGTAATAATAATCATTACCACAGAATAATAGAATGGTTTGTGTAGGAAGTCACCTTAAAGGTCATCTAGTTCCAACTCCCCTGTCATGGGCAGGGACACCTCCCACTAGACCAGGTTGCTCAAAGCCCTATTCAATCTAGTCTTGAACACATCCAGTCTTGGAGCATCTATAACCTCCCTGGGCGACCTCTTCCAGTGACTCACTACCCTCAG
>VZZY01027555.1:0-24290 GCA_013400335.1 Eurystomus gularis
TTCTGTGATTCTCTGATTCTGTGGCATCTGTGAGTAATTCCTTGACTGGTACAGCTGGAGTAAAGTCTGGGAATATTTGTAAGAGTCCATAAAACTGAAAAGATGTTTTGTTCAAAAGCCAGATACCTGGTAAATTCGTCCCAGAAGCACATCTTGTTTTACCACCATTGGCCTACCTGGCCACGGCAACACCATGCCCTCTCTTCCAGATGCCATGCCCAACGCTGTGAAACACACGCAGGCGTTTTGGCCTTACAGTGAAAAATATTGTGAGTACAGTTTTAGTAAAGATCCAGGTACAATTTATTATAATAGGATTAGGTATCAGCAGCAGGCCTGCGAGTTGGGGTAACTTTTCTCATGCTGCAGGGCTTTTCCCCACCACTGTTCTCAGCACATGACTGAGCTACTTGCTTGTTTCAGTGAAAAGTTTGAGCTCCATATTCTTTTTTTGGTTTCCAAATTAATTCCGTACAGGAGGCTTTGAGTACAAAAATAACTTATCTTAGGCTAGAGTCCAAAATGACTTTAAAATAGGCATTAAATTTAGTGGGACCATTCAAGCTGCTTAAAGCATGTACTTAATTTGGATCCCCAGAGCCCCAAGCACAGTGCAGTTAATGCAAACTTTGCCTTTAAGTTCTGGTTCTCTTTCAAGTGCTGCTGGTCCTATCCAGCACTGTCATTGTGCTTGGAGTACAAATGTTTATGTTCCAGCAAGAAAAGGAGCCCTGGGTCTGTAATAATGATGCTGTCAAGTTTGAAGATGGTTTCAGCAAGCCTTGGCCACTCTTCCTGTGTAGAAAAGTTGATTAGAAGATGAGCAAGCACGTTCACTGGGTTTTTTGGAGGGAATTTGCAGCTCTGTTTCTGTTATTGACTCAATTAATCCTTGTTAACTTTGTGGTAGATTTAAAAAAAAAATAAGCTGGGGTAAGTACATGACAGCTGGTACCAACATTACATTAAATCACCACTGTTAAGACTGAAATCTTTTCAGAGAAAATAATTTATCTTTTTTTTTTTTTTTTTGGTCCAGATAAGTGAACAGCTTGACAACAGCAACACAACCCAAATTAATTATTCAAAATCTAAGCATCTTTCAATTTCTATGTTGCTATGCTTTTTAAAATAATTCACCACTGTCATCTGGCTTTGGTGTCAGCTGTAAAGAAAAATGAAAATGCCCTCACATTCCATTAAAATACGTCTTCACCTTGTTATTTTCAACAGGCAAAGTTATTCTTCCTCAAAACACAGGCATGGTTCAGGTCATCTATTTTGTTACACAAAGCCTGTTTTTAAATCCCCAAGAGCAAAGATATTTCCTATGAGTCGAGGCAAATTCCTCCCTTCAAATGTGAATATTGCCATCAATCTCTTGGCCAGGAAGAAAATACTTAGCCTGTTTTCCTTCCTATCTGGTTCCTGGAAAATTGCATCAATCCTACCATTTTCTGTTGATTTATTTTCAGGAAGCGAAGTTACTAACTCGAGGTCAGAACCTTGTTTGTGACTTCGCAACTTTTACATGATCCTTGTAATTGATTGCGAGTAGAAAATTGTACAGCATTGCTGGTATGTTTTGGTATAGAGTGGCAGTCCCAGGGTCCTCCAAAGCTACAGACCAGGCTGACCTTTTCCCTAGGGAATGAATAAGTTTTACATCTTACATTTTTAGCACCAAAATTCATTACTGAAAAGCTTTCCATAACAAGAGAGAATGTTTTCCTGGAAAGGGGCACACACATGCCTGTGTATTTGATCTGTGGTTGTTTAACAGAAGGAGGAATGATCTGCTGGCAGTTTGCCGGTAAGGGCTGCTGCAGGACTGCACTGGACGTTGCATGGGCCACAGCTGCTGCATGGCCATTGGATGGGCTATGGCTGTGTCACCAACTGTCGCTGCCCACCACTTCTCGGCTACTCTGGGATGCTTTCCTGTGCTGGAAGCCAACTCTTCTTTGTTTTCCAGGATGAGTTTGCTCATTGCCAGCTTGAAAACAAGGACAGGAAAAGTTTCATGTATCTTTGGCTAAGAGTCAGAAACAAGGGAAGTCTGAAAAAAACTGACTCATTCCTTTTTGGCTTATTTCTAATCGTTATCCACTGTGAAAATACATGTTCAGATGGTCATCCGGACCTTCACGCTACTTGGACAAGCTATCTCCTTGATTTCACTGAGCATATAAATGCTAGTAATTGCTCACAGTCAGCAGGAAAGGGTTCTGGCTTACGGTGATTTATTTTATTACTTATGTTAATGTGCCAGTGGGATAGAAGATAGCCTTGTGGGCACTAAGTAACAAGAGTTAAGTAATGACTCAGGTTTCCCTTGGAGACTGTCAACACGTACCGTTTTTGCCAAACTTTTTTTGCATTATTTCAAAGTAGTTTAAAATTATTATGAATATTTATTAATTGAGCTGCTTTATGGGCTGGGCTGGCTGATGTTCAGTTCTTCACACATTCAGTTATATCCACCTCATCCAGGATTATTTCCATAAAGTCCTTCCTCCCTTCCTGATCAGGGAAAGCAAAGAGGAAAATAACTATGAAATCACTTCGGGATTTCTGATGTTTTGCACAGATGTTAATCTCATTTCCTTTCTTGTTTATCAGTGGGTCTACTTTCCCTTTTCTTCACAATCATGAAATTATTCCCTTTTTCTGCTTCTCTCCAAGCTACTTTTTCCTCCCATGCTTCTTCTGGCTTGCTTTCCTTCTCCATGACTTGTGGCTTCAGTGAGCTGCAATTGTCAACTCCAAAAATGCAGCCGTTGCCTACGTCTTCACTCATGCTTGCAGGCATCCTTGGTAACACCGACCTGCTTGTGAGCATGCTGAGGAGGGTGAGAAGGAGATTTGAGGGTCTGGTAGCCCCATGGCAATGGGCACTTGGCAGACGGTGGTGCCTCCTTGCCCTGCTTAGGTTAACAGGCTGCCAGCAACTCTCATTCCCCCACTTTGGGCACCTGGGGGAGGCTTGAGGGGGCTGCTTGAGGCAGGGATCTTTCTTTGGCCATGCCTTTGTGTAAGCATCCCTTTCATTAGCACACACTCAAGTTTTTATCTTGGACACCTTTCTCTTTTAGGCAGTGCAGCCAGCTCGGCGACCTGCCCACCCCTTTGCCTCTGCAGCATCTTTGTGCATCTGCCAGCTCCCCAGGAGGCTGCAGGGTGAGGGGGCTCATGGACATAATGCTGGATAAAGGAAAAAGGCACAAACCCTGATGATTTGCAAGCCATATCAGTGTGCAGGGTAGTAGGTAAGCATGGCCAAGCTGCAACGGTAGGATGCAGAGAAAACTTTGTGCAGCTCAAAACTGTTTTCAGCTACCCTATCTAGTGTCAAAGGCAAACTATAGTTTAGTAACATCGATGCATCAGTCAGCTGTCACGCTCACTGCCATGACATTACAATATTTCTCATTGTTTCTTTATCACTTTCAAAAATTCCCTCTCTGTTATATTTTTATAAAATCCCACTGTAAAACTATATGGTAGTCTGTTTGCTAGACTGGGTGAAAAGGACCTATGTACTTCCTCTTTGAAATCAGGTTATCTTTACAGTCTCTGAGAAGATCATATGGGAAACTCTACAAAGCAAGTGAAAAGCAAAGACATTTCTTTATGTAAGAAAAAAAAAAAAAAAAAGAAGTCCTAAGAAGTTTGTAAAACCTTGTGAGAATTTGAGGAGTGAATGGTGTTTGGTGTCTGTGGTGGAGGGGAGAAGGGAAGGGTACAAGGCATTAGTCTGAAGGGTGAAAGAAATGAAAGCAGGAAAGATCTTGCAGAGGAACTTCCGCAGTTTTATCTCTGTGTTATTGGACCATGTATAATAACTCACTGTGCACAGACGGGGAAAGCACCATGTCTAGTCACTTCTGCAAGGGAAAAGTCTGAATCACACAAGTGACTTGACTCAGATAACACCAGAACTGACAGAAAAAAAATAGTCTGTAAAAGTACTTGAGGTTCCATGTGTTTGAATTTTCTCAGTATTTATAAAAATAAGAAAGCAATCAAAGTAGTTACTCCAAGTAGTGTTGATGTCTTTTTCAGAAGGATTTCATGGTTCTCCAGAGTTTCTGGATGACAAAGATAGGATGTGATTCTTTCCCACACTTATCCATATGCGAGTAAGAAAGGAAATACTTTAGAGGTTTAGTTTTGTTCAAGTTGCTGCTGGAAAATGCAGAAGAGAAGACTGCTGTTCTCTGGCAAGCTAAAATTTATAGGGGAGGGCAGATGGATATTCTAGCAGTCAGCCACACTCAGACATAATAACCGTCATAGGACTTCTCCACTGGGACTTGGAGATAAGCAGTGTGTTGATCCAAGATACAGATTGTTTAAATGGGTTGAGAAATGTAACCACAAGATGGAAACTGGCTCTGTTAAGTGCAGGAGTAGTGAAGTGCTGCATTTGACCTACCGTGATGGCTGGAAATCTGTGGCAGCAAAAACCTAAAAGCATTTGTTTTACATCAAACTACTGACTTGGTTTTGAAACACGGGTCATATGCTAGTGTGACCTGTCTGATGACATGGCCTGTCTTTTCCTGGGTAGAGGAGCTCACTGCAGAGCTTGAGGCTGAGTCCTGGGAAAGCAAAGGCTGCTGCATTTATGCAGGGTTGAAGTCAACTGTTTAAGATCTGAAGGAGCCAGGTACGTGAAATACGGCATACCTGAAATGAATGCTCTTGCAGAATAAATGGAGATTAAAGGCCAGCTTGCTGCAGCTGCTACAGTAAGTACAGGCTTCAAAAGTACAATGTGCAAGAGGAATTTGGAGAATCCTGGACCTTTCTGGGACTGAGCAAAATAATGTAGCTGTGGGAATCAATATCGGTTCTTGTTTTAGAAGAGAGACTTGTGGTTTTAGAAGAGAGACTCATGGGCTTTACTTCCTCATTTGCTTTTAATTTTCTTTCCAGATAAGTCCAAGTAGATCAGAAGAGCCCTTGTACCCTGTATTCCCAGTGTGTACACAGACACACACAGAGTCACCCCAAACCATGATGATTACATCAAATATGACTCATTTACTTCAAAATGTTTCTTGGGCCACTTGTGCTTTTAAAAATATGATTAGAAGAATGTAAGCCTTATTTGTGCTCAGAAACATAATCTTTGCAGTAAGGTGAGAGACCCGTCTGATCTTTGGGAAGAGGGCAAGAGCCAAAATCCCACACAAGCAGGAAGCGTGCAGCCGCTCTGAGCTGGGTGACGGCAGGAGGCTACAGATGGCCTCCGCAGGCGGTTGATCAGTGTTAGTGCAGATTTCATCATTTCCTGCAGTCAAGACATCCTGGCTCAATCTCTGCGGGTGGGCCATCATACACAGCAGGCTCACTACTCCTAATGCTGCTCCTCAGCATGAAATGCCTGCACCCAGCGCCGGACTCTGGTAACTCTTCAACAGCTTCTTGTGACAGCTCAGTTTCCAGTGGCTGGCATTCTAAGGAACTTCCTCACTTGTTCCCCAGAAAAACACATCCCTCATATGTCATTTTCATTTGGAGTCCCATAATCCTTGCAGAGCAACAGTTTCGCAGCTGATGCCTCCCTGACTGTGTCAAAAGAGCAAATATTTTAGCAGCGGCTACTTTCAAAACTGTTTTCGGAAAGTGTCTCTTCTGGTTGCTGCCATTTGCTGATGGCCACAGAGTGAAACTCTGTTCATGTTCTCCATGGCTTCTGCCCATGTTTCCACAAAGTTGTGGCTCTGCTGAGGCCTTTTTGACCACTGTTTTTTAAATTCAGCCTTTGCACTTGGGCGCACTCCCCATGCCCTACCCACAGTGCCTGCTGGTTTTATTCATTGCCCAGGTGCTCCGTGGGGGTTTGAGCAGTGCCTCCAGCTGACACCACAACAGGAAGGGTGAGATGTCCAGGGGACAGCTCCCAGCCCATGCCACCTCTCATGAGACCGGTCTGTCTGTTGTGTGGTGACCTCAGCTCCAGCCCTGAGATGCTCTCTACCAGTGCATGAAATCATTTTACTGAAGTGGGCAGGAAGTAGCACTATTGGCTGTTCATGAACTGGTATTTATTTTAACAAAAAGTAGATGCATGGTTGACCATGTTAGCCCTGGCCCGATGATTCCTGAGCATTTGGGAATTCCTGCAGCATCTCTCTTGACCCCATTTAATTTTGCTGAAATCTGAGCTGTTTGGAGATGATGTAAAGACGATTTCTAAAGGTCACCAAAAAGCTAGTTATGTAAACTACACTTCCTTTCCAAGACCTATATTGAATTTCTATGTTATTTTTACTAGCTGTTTAACATATATTAACTATCAATTTATGTTCTGCAATTGGAAAACCTTTTTTCCCCCCTTTTTAATATATGTAAATAATAATGAAAATAAAAAAAAATATAACACTTATTTCTAATTTAAATAACATTTTAAAACAAGGTTGATGATGCCACCTGTTACCGGGATTACCTGGCTGTTCTCTTACTGGAATACATTTCTGTTCTTTTAAACAGTGCCTAGCTTCAAATGCTTCTTCTCACATTTTCCATTACAAGTAACTGCAGCGGAGTGGTGTTTTTGTGCATCTGTGTGGAAAAACAATCAGCCTAAATGATTTGTCCCATTTGAGAATAAAATCAGGGAAAAGAGGACTTTTTCCTCTAGTAAAATGATGAATCATTTTTTCCTGGGAAAAGCTGCCCTTCCCATTCTTTATAGCAGGGCTTCATGCTTGGCTAAAGGCTGGGGGGACAAGTGGTGCCTGAACTGAGTGTGGAAGTGAGCTTCTCCAAGCTTTTGAAGGAGTCCATGTGGGACTGATGGAGAACTGGGACTGGAGGAAGGGCCAGAGAACAAGACAAAAAGGCTCGTAGTTAGAGTGGAGGCCGTAAGGAGACCAGCTGGGCAGAGACTAGGGAAATCAAAGGAAGAAGTTTCTAGCTGTGCCTGGGTAAAGTGAATGTAGAAAGGTGGCAGCTGGACTTGGGCAGCTAAGCCAAGGGGGACCTTAGGGCATGACCTGATGCACTCCAGCTGCTGCATGAACACTTGGGGGTGAGGTGGCTAGGCATGACTGTGGGACGTAATAGAGCTGGCAAGGCCAAGGAGGGAAGAAAGAGGTAAACTTCAGAGGAACCAGAAGAAAGCACAGATGTCATCTCTCACCTGCAGAGGACTTAAGAGATTCCCAGATCTCAGCATAGTGAACAAACCCTGTGTGACGGCTTATCCTTCTTCTGAAGCAAAGGCCTTGTGGTGGGTAAAGAGGTTCAAAGCACAGCGTAATTTCTTTTCTTTTTTTTTAAATCATTGCACCATCTCATTCACCTCATGGGGTTGAGCCAGCTCTTGGGATCAGAAGTGTGCAGAAAAGACTACTTCACATCTTAAGTTGATGGAAACGCTGACTGTGGAGAGGTGAGCTTAATTGTTCGGTAGTCAAGTGGCATTCTAGGGAAAGGGCTTCTCTACTGCTACAAAATTCCTGTGTGATGGTAGGTAAGTTCTGAGAATGAGCATTTCCAGGCATAACCACCCTTTCCAAGCAGCTAACTCAATGCTTAGGGTTCTTGTTTCAAGAACCGTCATGATCACTCAAAACCTGTTTTCAGTTATGCTTCAGATGCATGTAAGCAAATGCTGAAAATAAGCAAGTGGACATTAAATTGTGGACTGAAATGCATGGCTGCTTCACAGTGCTGCCTCTCCACACTTCAGGTGCCCAGAGGCATAGGCTGATTAACACCTTCTTACAGGCTTGCAACATTAGGGAAATTAATAATAATTTGTGTTTCACAAAGATGACATCAAAAGGACAGCAAGAGAGAAATCAGGACATTCATCCCTCATCAAGATGGGCTTTGAACTTTGAGCAAACAAATAGGCACTGTGAACACATAGAAAACATGATTAAAAATAACATAATGAATAGCTACTCAGTGGGGGTTCCAGAGAAAAATAGTATGCAATCATGTAATTAAAGCAACCTTAATTGAGGCATTTCCTAATTTCAGGGTACTTAACTATGTCTCTTTAATATTCCTTTCATATAGTGTTTTGTTGTATACGCAACACATCAGGTTACACCTCCGCTGTCTCTCACACTCAATTCTTAGTATTTGGGAAAGACAAAGAGTCATATGAATTGATACAGATTTCCAGAGAACAAAGAACTGATATGCCACATTTGGTTTGTATCCAGTTGCTAAAATATAACAAAAACAGGTGCACCAGCTTTGAGAATGTTTACAGCAGTCTTCTCCTGAAGATTTCCAGTTGCAGGAAAATAGCATAGGATTTGAGGAAGGCTCATTCATAGCACTTGTGCAAGATCTAACACATTTGAGTCCTGTCTCCAGATATGCCTGTACTGCAGAAAAAAATGACATAATACAGGCTTCTTGCAGAATGTAATCTCATTTTCTTTAGTGCCCAGACTGGTTCTGTTTACTCTTGTAGTGTCATAAATTGTGGGCTTAGTTGTATGCTATTTCTCACCCCTGCTTCCTGAGAAGTGCTCATAAGTAAGTTAAACATGCATGAAATAAAAGATATATTATAAATATCCTTTTAAAAGAAAATCCCTCAGATGCCTCCCCCCCAAAAAACCCACCAGAACATGGTTTAGGACTATCTATTTATTTATTTCAGTTAAAACAAACATACAATGTTTCATTGAAACTGTGTTGCACGCCCTGCCAACAACTGTAGCTAGACTGTTGGCCTCTAACAATACAGTGGCTATTTACATATGTACACGCGTGTACCGTAGGATGCCCGAATTTGGTGGCCTAACAAATTTGTTAGATCATAAAAGCTGTTAAATTGCTGCATTTAGGAAATCGTAACATCCATGGTAAATTTCAGAGGAAAAGTATACATGAACCTGAACAATGCTTTTTATGGACCCAAGTGACTCCTGTGTTTATTGCAACATATACATTTGTAATAAATACAATCTTAGTGTTTTCTTACACACCTTAGGCGTAATACATTTCTTCCATTTTTGTAAGCATTACATTTTGTTGGAAAAGAATCTGTTCTTTGACAGTTGTTATACAGATGTACAACATGAACAACTCTTTGAAATGATGTAACAATCAGCAATGAGAGAGGAATATATACATAAATCCCGGATTCCAAACCTACATTATATACATTATACTTACAGTATATACACACATACAATTTATGTACATAGACTATCATAAATATTGAAAAATACGTTTAGTTTTAATGGATTAATGTTTTATAAATAACATGTTACATTTATGACTGAAATATCATGGAAGACAGTAATGTCTAACAGAGGTGACAAAACAGTGGTTTAATACTGAAGCTGCTCTTTTAGGTGGTTTGTAATGTAAGTAACTTTAAGCAGACAGGTTTGGAAAAAAAAAAAATTACATAAATCATACGTTGGAAATCAACCCAGCCAAGTGGAACTCAACTGTTGCAGGTGGAGAGCCAGTCATCAAATAATACAACAGATAATGTAAAAGCTGGAAATTGCTACATTCAGAGAATTAAGCGACATGTACGATACATTATGAGGTGTCATCACAAAAATCTTCCTCTCTAGCTGCTGAGAATTATGGTAGTAACTTCTCATTTACACCTCCTTCCTCTTCTGTGGGTACTTTGAGAAAGGAGTCCATTTCCCACTTTCTTTCTTTTTAAATGCTGGCAAGGGAAGCACTTCCTCCCTTATGTGCTACAAATTGCTCAAAGGTAGACAATGTTTTAAATCCTCTTCCACTTTTCTATGTTTGTGGAGAGGAAGAAGAAAAGCTGCCAAAGTACTGAGGAGGCACACGCTCAGCACTTCTGTGGAGATCAGGTAGCATGGGATAGTTAGCCATGGATGTACAGTACCTGAGGCAGAGAAGTACCTAAGGAGCGTTCGTCAGTGCTGACTCCGGGATTGTTAATTGCCAGTTGAGTACCACTGAACTAATAATACGAACAATGCAAGAGGAATCTAACTTCTCATTACAGTTTTACGCTACAGACTTAGTGACCAGTACTTACAGTCATGCAGAAGTATCAACACAAAATACCTGCAATCTTTTTTTTTTTTTTTCTCTCACAGATTTTAAATGGCTGGGCAGAGATCGACATTATCTGCCAAACAGTGACTATCTTTTAGATTTGTTCCTGATTAATTCTACAAGAGCAAAAAAAGTCTCAGGCACTGTTTAATCAATGGATGACAGGCCCTTACTTGTTCCCTCTGACATGAGGACTGAGTGGAACTTGGTGAATCAGTTTTTTAAAGCATCATGTCAGATGAAGACAGTTGACCACATTGCCATGATTATTTCATTAACAATCTCTATCTAGGCTTTTGTACCCAATATTGTTGTGTTTGAGAACCTCTTATAAGCCAAGTACGCTGTTATACAAGTGTTATTTCTCTTCAACCTGGGACAAGAATGAAAGAGTAAACATGCACTAGAAACAAAACAGCTAGTCACAACCATACAGCACCTGTTTCATCAGCTAGCTAGCTAGGGCTCATAAAAAACTTACCTATTTCTGAAGCAAATAAGTATGAGATGACTATCGAGCCTATGAGGTTATCTGTAATACTACTAATACAGTATAAATTGGAAGAAGAATCCCAGTTGCATTTGTGAAGAGAGTTTGTACCAAGCATGAAATACTGGTGCAGTTATTTTGTGTATTTGACTCAGAAACAAAATAGTCAAGTAATTCAAAATCCCAAAACGGATGAGTAATTTGAGAAATACTGTACAGTTTTTGAATATTATACAACTAGTAAACTATATTAGGACCTTTTTGTTTTCCTACAGAGTGTTTCAAGATAGATTGGACAGAAAAAAAAAACCAAACAAAACAACAAACATTGCTACAACTGACAATGGACCTTGTTAATAAAGAGAACTCTAGGAGGGAGTTTTACATTAATGGCATCATCTGCTGCTGTGCCATTCAGTTTGTATCTACAACAGGAAAAAAAAAAAAAAAAGGCAAAACCCCCAAACCTTGTTTTACTCAATCGCACTATTGAGTACCTCAAGAAGGGAATGTCAATGCCATCTTTGTGATTTCTAGATTAACCACGTTTTTCTCAAATGTATTTGTTCTAAAGGGTGGGTATTTTTCAAAGCTTGAGAATTTGGGTTTCCACACCATTTTTGGGAACTAGGGTAACTGTGGTTACTTAAAGAAGGTGACAAATGATTTCCAGGATTATTTTCACTCTACCTTGAGCTAAGTGACTTTCATGGGAAGCATTTATAATTAGAGAAGTTTGACTTTAATTGGTTCATTTTCTGTTTTGGTCATTAGAAGTATTTTTTTAAATAAAATTCCTTCTAATTATGCCTCTACAGAAAGGCAAACTACATTTAATTTAGGACACTGATTAAATATTTTTATGAGCTCTTCTACGTTATTCTTTCATTCTTTTAGAAAAACGTTTCTTAAAGTCAAAATAGTGCTTTTGAGGTCCATAAGAATTTTTGGTACAAAAAATAATAGTGTTTCTCTCTCTCTCTCTCTCATTGGTTATTTAAACACTTTGCTGTAAATTAAAGAGTTATTTCTCACATCAAATGGTTCCATTAGGCACATTCAAGTAAAATAATAAAATATCCAAGTAACAATGACGAAAGCCAAACATGGCTTGATAAAAGTCTACAGAGAGTTCTGTCCATTCTCTGGAATGGAATAAAGTTGTCACTTCCTTCAGCCAGACACTCACGTGGTTTGATGTTTATATCCACTTCCATCATGCAGAATAGTTTCTTAAAGACAGAGTTCGGGTATTCTACAATCAGAAGAACCATCAACAAAGAATCTGCATTTTAAAAGAAGCTGAATAGCTCATTTTCGTTCTCAGTAGGTATCTGAGTGAACACTGGCATTTGAAGTGGAATATTAGAGATTAAACCAGGACAGTTAATGGCCATCAGTTGCAACATTCTGGGTCCAGTCTAGAATAATCAGTGTCATACACCCAGTCATCACGAGTATACCACTTAGAAAGAAGAACGCAGCCTGAAGAAAAGAAAATATAAAAGAAATATTTCAGATTCTGCTACTACACCCAAAATCATGCCCATTTACAGCAAAAATGCCATTGTTCATGCAGGACAATGTAAAAGAGACAAGAAATCCCATTACACAATAAGGAGCTAGGTACTTTTCTCATACATGGAGTCCTTTTCAAATAACGTACATCTATTTTCAGTATAGCAGACCTCAGCCTTAACTGAGAGAAGTTAGTGTAGTTGCTGATATCCATCAGGTAGAGCCAATGCACCAACTTGATTCTGACTCAGCATATCTAAGATCATCAGTAAGAGCACCAAGATCAGTCAGGATGACCCAAATGATTGGTGGAGGTCAGCTTTTAACAGGGTTAAGTTACATAAATAAGTCTTGAAGGAAAATTCAAACGAGAACAACAAGACTTTTTCAGTATACCTGTTAAGGGTAATCTGTTGAAATCTGTTGTTTATCAGCAACAGAATGACTCAAATATTGTCAAAACTAGGGGGCTGGAGAGGTCACTCAAGTGAACTGAGCCTTGTGATGGCTATCTCCTCAGCTTTGAGTATCTATGCAACACCCACCTGTGAACTAAGACAACATTAAATGCCAATTCACTGACTACCTTCACCAGGACTTCAAAATTCTTAAATCGTGAAGAAGGAAACTAAAGTTCTTGCCCAGAATTAGTAAGCAAGTGTAACTATTATACATTTGTCTACACATACCCCAATCTTTTGCACTGACTTCATTGGTTCCTTCTTCACTAATTTGATATAGAAGGCAGAAGGAAGTATAAAGATCAGCATGGCAGCTGCAGATGCACCTGTATTGAAAAAACATAGAAATAAATATTCATAAACAGGTAAAGATAATATAATTAGATTGGAACTGCATTTTCTGAGATTTGAAAGAATACTTCAGCTAACATGAAAATACTTACCGATGAATCCAAAGATGTCTCGAATAGTAGGGACAAAGATAACAAGCACGTTGGTAAATGTCAGAAGAGCAATTGTAATGGAACAGTGACGCCACCATCTAAACTCCTTTCCTGCCCACAACAGCTGAGTAATGGAACTGCGGATCTATTCAAAAAGGAAAAAAGACAGTTTAGTCTCCATTGTGGAAGTCAGGGACCTTCACCCTAATTAGACATTCTTTCTGAAAGTATTTTAATATAATTTCCCAGAATGCTTCATATTTTAATAAAAGTTAAAAGACATTGCAGTATTTTTTATTTTTTTATATATTTACTGCCTGCACATGAGACGCAGCCTTGTGTTTCTGGTCTGTTTCTTTTCAGTGCTTTGGATTTTCAAAACACAGCCAATGATGGATAAAACAAAACCCCAAGGTAAAACATCTGTCTTGATAAAAAAAAAATAAATCCCAGGGACTTTTGTAACATTTAAGGATGCTGCTCAGCAACATATACCTAAATGGCCAGGATTCATGCTCACAATGTAATTACAAAAACCAAAGCAACTTTTGTAAGCTCAAGATAGCCCAAATCCTTTTTATAGAGGGGCAATCTGCTCCACCTCCCTAATTAAAACATATGAGGAAAACAATATAACTGAATGTATTTTTATGTTCTGCTTTGTAAATGCTGCCTATTTATTTGAATTAACAGTACAGATATTTCATCGAGTTTATTAGATTAGATTTCCTTTTTCAGTTATTAGAAAAATTATATAAATTAATAAAAGGGAGTTAGTTGCCAAATCAGTAAATGGCTGTGGCAGAGTAGGTGATGAAAATAAAGAAATGGTAGTAAGATTAAAAAAATAAATTACTTACTGGGAAAATAACTACAGGTACAGTAAGGGTTACAGCCATAAGTACAGCAAGACGCACAATAAGAAGAAGAACATCAGCACCCAGGTAAGCAGAGTAGGTATGAAGCAGTTCTGGTTCGACTTTTCCTATAAGGAAAACAATATTTTCATTATCATTAGATGTAGTTGACATACTTCTCAAACAACTGCTTCTGCTCTAAATCCTAAGCAAATTCTACAGTTTCAGCAATATGAATTGAAAGCCTTGACAGCTCCTGTAAGCATGTCTCCACTTTACACAGGGATAACTTGGAGGCACTGAATCCATTTTAATCCAAATTTAATTCTGTGCCTTGGGCCTAATTCTACTGCTGGTCTCCTTTTGGGTGTGCATTTGTAAACACATTGAACCCCCCACCAACAAACAGCGTATATTTAGAACCCATAATAAATGCTTGCTTGTTCTAACTTAAAAATACTACTGTGGTTTTGCAGAACACAATTCATTTAAAACAAAGGAGAGAAGACAATACTCACCATAAAATGTCAGGTATCCAAAAAGAGCAGCCAATAAATACATGAGAAACATGGCAAAAAAAGATACATAGGAGACATTCATCATTCGCTTACGGCTTCGGCTGTAATAAAGAGAAAAAAAAACATTGGTTGCAATAAGAACATACCATTTTATACTACTTTTGTATCTTTAGTAAAATTACAGACATATCTAACATTTACCTTTTCAGTTCTTCATAGATAGGAAGAATTGCAGGATGGCAGACAAAAGAAAATGTCAGGATCGGGACAGCATAGACAGTCTGAAAGACAAAAGTATATTTTTAAGTATCTCAACAGACATTAGAAATTGAGGTCTAAAAAAAGGCATCAGATTCTTTAGTTTTGACCTAGGTATCAGTTTAGTTTTTGACAAAGACTAGCTATTCTTTACAATTGTAACTTTGAAGTTTCTGGATGCATTTGCATCCAGAATTACATTCTGTATCTCACAGGCTTAAGCCGTTATACCTGACCTTGGTATTGGCTATTACACATGGTTCTTCCCCACGTGTGGAGAGCCACCACTGTAATTTGGAGCACTCGTGAGAGTCAAGACTTTGTGAGTGGGAACTTGAAGTCTATTCCAAACCCTGGTAAACATTTCCCATTTGCATGCTTTTACTATTTACTTCATCTTCTTCTGCAATGTATTTTTAAAAATCCTTTACTAACTTACTCAAGAAACCTTGAGAAATGCTGTGCTGAAGAATGAGAGATGTGTTTATTGCCACTCATCTCATGCAGGCACCTCAAGCTCCTCTAATTCCCGGGTATCTGGAGTGTGGAAACACCCAGTCTACAGGAGGTAAACAGCACCTAACTCTACTGGAACAGAAAGTCTTAGCACATCCCAAGTTTACAACTGGGCAACTACTTGAAGGAAAAATGACCTGATTTATCTACGTATTTAGTCTCTCTTATTTATTTTCAATGGAGTCTGATTTTTAGTCAGTTACCTGTGAATTGAAGATGAAGTATTTTGGCTTGCACATATCATCACTTGTTATGTTTTCATCTACCAAAGGTGACAGTGTCACATTTAATAGTGTTGCGTTTACGAAGTCACTGTCCATAGGACAAGGAATCTGAAACATCTTCCAAATTACCTGGAAATAAAGCCATGTATTTATTGTTACTTGGACTAATGTAACGTGCAACTTTTCAGAAACTGTATTTAAATTAATTTTGAAACACAGTTTTACAAGCACTAGAAGCCTACAAGATTGTACTTACAACAATCAGGAAGAAGACCATGCAAAGTAAAGAAAAGCCACTGGTATAGCCCAGATATCCTGTGTTCAAGACAGACAAAAAAACCAAACAACCTCAGGTACAATAAACAGAAACACCATTCAAATCGTAACATTATGACAAAACATACACTGTCAGTGATCTCCTTGATCGCCATTTTCTTAGCGTTACAAACTAATTATTCATTGGCTTCCTGCTAATCTCACAGAATCCCCATCCTCCTTACACCCACCCTTTAGACATATATAAGCAATGATGAGATTTCCGCCCTCCCCCCCTTAGTCTTCTCCAAGCTAAACAGACCCAGCTCTCTCAGCCTTTCCTCGTATGGTAGATGCTCCAGTCCCCTAATCATTTTAGTGGCCCTACACTGGAGTCTTTCCAGTAGTTCCTTGTCCCTCTTGAACTGGGGAGCCCAGAACTGGACACAATGCTCCAGATGAGGTCTCACCAGGGCAGAGGAGAGGGGGAGGAGAATCTCCCTCGACCTGCTGGCCATACTCTTCTCAATGCATCCCAGGATGCCATTGGCCTTCTTGGCCGCGAGGGCACATTGTTGGCTCATGGTCAGCCTGATGTCAACCCAGATCTGAAAGTTCTCAAAGATATATTAGGGTCTGTACATACAGTGAATCTGTAATATTGAACTTGCATTACAGCCATTTCAGATAAAGCATCTGGTATGAATATTCTGTTACTGCTTGGGATCTAAAATGAAAAAGATGACTTCCATTTACATGGCAAAAACTTAACTGCCCAGGGCTAGTATCCCTACTCTTCTGAAACTGTTACAGGATAGCTAATAACAATATTATACTATTTCACTACTGACCAAAATAGGTCAAACTGTGGTAAGAACACAAACAGAAAGTTACTATTGAGCCTTGTTCTAAAGCTACTCAATCTATTGTCCTTTTGTCTTCTACAAACATATCTGTAACTTAAGGTACTTGCTTTGGTATTTAAATTTCTTTTTAAAAAATATTTTTAATCAGAGTGACAGCAATTAACCTAAACACTGATTAGTCCCAAGAGACAGTTTTAAATTCACAAAAGACTCAAACATCATTATCAACCCATTTCCCCGCAGTATTGTCAACGCATTTTTATTTTGATTGTACTTTACTGCTTACCTAAATTTTTCAGTAAGGACAAGGGAAGGATGAGGATGACAGACACCAGCAGCACTAAATAGTCACCGTTAAGATACCATTCTCTGTAGAAAAAGGTAGCATTTGTAAGTAATGGAAGTATTTAAAAATTACAACATTTGCAGAGTCTTCACTCATCTTCTCCTACAACATATGGCTTCTTACAAAAATGTAGTACCTGATGTCACAGAGGATTAGCATTCAACTTACTATATGGACCTAAAGCCCTACAACACCTTCTTATCTCACCCCAAACCTGCATTGTGCCTTTCCTTTAGTGTCCTTTTCTAAAATTAATATGCATCTGAAGTCAGAAGACAGAAAAGTAAATGACTGGTCAGAAGTCATCTGGAATCAATCATGGAAAAAACCCAAACAGCAATTTGCTTAAATGTTGGTTCCCAACTCTCCAGATGTATTAGAATATTACAGGGCCCCAGCAGGGTGGTGATCCACTTTTAATGGAAATAAAATTCTGTTGGAGGCCCTGTCGGAGTTAAAGAAAAACAGGTGAGGGCTGGAGTTAAGGCAGTAGCTCAAGCCCACTGGCTGAGAAAACTCCAACAAGCACTGGGAATCTCTCGTAGGCACACTTAGTCCCTTTCAGCAGGGAAACTATGATAAGAACCTCAGAAGTTTTTTCCTTCAGATCATTTTTGCCATTTATTCCATAAGAAGCAGCAGCTATTTTTTGACAAAACATCTTGGGAGTGTTAGAAGATTAACATCTTCCTTTGAAACACAGAAAAACAGTTAGATCTGTGTAAATATAATGTAATTTCACAGAACTAACAGAAAAACAAATCTTGATTATTTAATCGTAGCAGGGTGACTGCTTTCTTCATCTGTCCTACAGGATCATCCTATATGCTTTAAGCAATGAAAGTAACATTAAGCATTTATTCCCAAATACTAATACTTTATGCCCTGTTATGGTATCATCTAACAGTATTTATTTGAAAATGGACTGTGTGCTATTTAGGTAAACAAAGAAAAATTAATGACCTAATTGGAAATTTGTGCATTCAAACTCAATTGCTGAATTAAGTCTATATATGGTAGTGGAAATATGGAACAGCTTTAACAGACTTACTCTGAAATTATGTGGTAAATGCAAAAACAACTTGGTCATCTCTTTTCTTAGTTTTATCTAGGTAACTTAAATGTAAAAAATGTATTTTAAAAAGTTCAGGTGGGTAAGACATTAACATCATGTACCTTTTGTTGCCTTTTTTTTTTTTTTAAAATGCAGTAGTCTTGTGGTAGATTTAAAAAAAAACAAAAAAAAATCACAGCACAGAGATTCCTTGCATTTGATACAGTTCTAAGAATGTGTGTGCCCCACACAGAGGCCATCAGGACTTTCGGACCAAGTTTTTCTGTGCTGAAGAGTGAAAGAATGGGATTGTACAGCTTTAAAATACAGCTGAGTATTTTTAAAATTGCTAAATTAATGTTAATAATGGAGCTAGTACTTGTAATATTGTCTCAGAATTCCAGAAGATATTCTACAGTAAGCATTATTTTGGGACATTTAAACAGGTAATTGCTTACATTTGAGGCACCAGGCTGCCAGAATGGAATCCATGCCAATGGTAGCCACCCAGACTCCCCTAAGCAATGCATGGAGAGAGTCAGTTAAACGGAGTCCACAACTGCCAGAGCACTGAGAAAAGTTTTACTTTCATTCAGTGTACGGCTACCTAGTACCAGCCAACAAGAAAACACTTATGATACAAATCCCAGTTTCTTAATTTTGCCTTGCCAGATCTGCAAAGCAGCAGCTGTATCCAGTGAGATTCACAGCATTTATCTTCCCCTCTTAAACTGCAACTGATTTTGAATTCTTCTCTGAAGATGGGACAGTTAAAACACTTGCCTCCAAGCCCCCTCTTAAGTACTGGCTACTCCAGAACCTTTCTTAAGAAGTGGAAAATTAGGACTTGAATTCAGCCAAAGGAGGGAAATTAACCTTCCCAGCAAAGAATTTGTAAACATTACACCACTAAGTAAATGGGGTGGGTGCATTCTTCCATTAAAAAAAAAAAAAAAAAAAATTAAAAAAAAAAAAAAATGGCTAGCACTGTTGTCATGACAATATCTAACAGCAAGCTGTATGAACACCACCAAATGGCTTGAACCCCTTGGGGAACACAGGCAGAAAAATGCCTACCTTCTGAACTCAGGCTTAGGTGCAAGTTGGAGTCTTGAGCTGCTCAGCCCTCTCAAGACTGGGACACTTCAGGACAAGGCACAGAAGTACAACTCTGAAGAGTGAGATTTATAGCACTTAACTCTATCCATCTGAAGTCAGGCATCTTGTTTTAGATAGCTGTTTTTACACATCCTCTCAATACAGACTGATAAGATAAACTGTTCTTTGTGGAGATGCCCAAAACAGGTGTCTAAGCCAGGTGCGCTGAGCTGACCACTACAGAAGATCACCCTTCTCCAGGGATTATACAAAGACCAGAGTAATGATGAGCTCAAAATCTAACTTTCAGATGGTATGGTTAGTTAAAACAAACCCTACCCAAGGCACCCACTTTTAAAGCCAAGCGGGAAAGCCACTGTGGAGTCAGGATGTCTCCAGGGCTAAATGGCAATGCATCCACCATGCTAGTCTTGGGCATACAAATACAAACTCTGTTTTAGTTCAACATTTAGTCCCCATGTCTTTTTGGGACTTGTTCCTTAAGACATTCATTACAAAACCTTATCTTAGTCTTATTTTTAATCACTTTCCACAATATTAACACTAGAAAACCAAAACAATCAGTCCAAACCAGTTGGAATGCAATGTGAAAAAAACCAAAACAACAAAACCAACCATAACCACATTTACCTTTCCTTATGAGAGTATGTACCAACTGGTACATACATTAACACTTACCTGATGTTCTTTATAGAACAGCTTTTTGTAATTTGATGCAATACCTGTATTTTTCTACACTTTTCCCAGGACAGGCTGGATCTAAATGAAGTGGAGCACTCAGGGGAAGGGCAAACTTACTGTATCTCTGTCTGAGTAAGAAGCTACCCTACGGTGTACCGAACGTGGTCTTCATATAAAAATATATACAGTCTCCGTATTTGTTTCTCCTAATAGTTTCTCTGATGAGGAGTTCTAACACCTACCCTGTGGTCTCTTCGATGTTCATAAATGTCTTGATGACCAATGGTAACTCATATTTCACTATGAAGAGGTAGCTTGACATAGCTGTAGGTGAATAACATCATAGATCATTACAAATATAGAATATGCCACAAGATGCAAAAATCACATAACATGTTTCATAACTTTACTTGAACACAAGCAGTTAATGAACACATGTTGTGTGAAAAAAAAGTCTCCAAGAATAAGTAGGGAACAATTACTATTGACAGTACAGACATACTAAGATCTTGTCCTCACCTCCAATGTTCTGCATTGTAATTGATCCAGAAGCAGCAAGTTTTCCAGCCATACCAAATGCTTTCATTCCCAACTGTTCATACAGTAAAGATCCTAAAAGAAAAGAAAATAACCCATTGGAAGGGTGTTCTTCACAAAGATACCATAGGAAACAAATACCACATGTTTGTAAAATAGTAATTTTCCATACCTCCTTCATTGGCAGTCTTTAAAAGGAGATGTACTGAGTACAAAGAAAATATTGAGACAAACATCAGGAGTATCCTGGGGGAGGAAAAACAATGCAAATTTTTAATAGCCATAAATGACTTAATGTAACTTTATTAAATAAAGGCAGATCAAACATAACAATTAATCATATCAAAATATTATCTGGGAAAAAAATGTAGATTCTGAAAACCCAATTTTAGTTTAGAAAGAGTTTTATATTAAAACACATTTCTGAAGCACATAGAAAAAAATCTAGAGTAGGATTAAATAACGCTTACATTCAGTGTAAAGCACCGACAAGCATCAGGCCTCTATAATTGGCTACATTTGATATAAATAACAAACTATCAATGGGAATGTTGTTTGTTTCATTGTAGGAAACTGTATTTCTCCTGTCTTCCTATCCTTGTTCAACAGTGTGACACAGATCTATTGCACATGGAGTTGTGACTAAGTGTAGCTAAAGTGAAGATTATCTCTTGCTCTTAAACAAATCAGCTTTTCAGATTAAACCTGTGTTGTGTCTTTTTTATGTAAGGACGAAACTGCAAAAGCCTTAAAGAACTGACTGAAAATTCAGATGTATTGAGAGCTGTGCCTTCAAACAGAAATACCTACTTATTGTCATTTAAAAAAAAAAAAAGCTTTCTTTGCCCAAAAGTTACTCTTCATGTGTGCTTATGTAGGAATCATTAGTGGCTTGTTTATCTTCCCCACAGCTTTTATATGCAATATGTATTTTTTCCAGAAGCACGTTTGCAACATCTAAAATTCAGATCTCTCTACAATAAATCTCTCCCATAACAAGTGCACTTCCTGGAGTGGCACACTAGGGGGGAACCTCAGCTGCGGAAGAACAGAGTGGAAAATTACAACACATTCAAAAAAAAAACCTGGCCTTTTTTTATACCAATACAAGCATTCTGCTTTATAGGAAACCTAAGAATAATAACATCTGCTCAAAAATGGCAAGCTCCATTTAGAGCTCACAGAGTACTCTTTACCTTTCCTTCTGTGTCATTTTTAACATTTGCGAAATTAGTAAACGCCGCACAAAGAACATCAGAGAAAAGCTTCACAGATCTGTACAAGGAATCCAGGAGACTTGTGTTACTGTGCCAGTTCAACACCAACACATGCACACAAATAAACCTCTGTATTTCTGACAGGTAGAGATTAACCAGGATTTAATTCAGCCATCAACTAGAAATAGCACAGTGAGATGTGCAAGGGTTGTATTTCATTAAAACGGCACAGATGCTGGACCCCTCTTGTCCTAAACTCGACTGGCTGCCTACAATGTTGACAAGATCAGTCAGCAAACCTATCTCGAAGCTCACTCAGTTTCTGTCTTCCAGGCAGTATCATTCACTTGCCTAGTGCTGACACTCGTGACAAGTCACAGCACTGACACAAGTGACTCCACACAGTCTTTGAAGAATTTACTGCCTTAATCAACTCTATCTGGATCTGAATCTGTAACCCAGTTATTAAAGGATGTCTGCAATGCCCTCAGTATCATCAGTGATTGACTGCTTTCCTGCCTTGGAACTATACAAACTAAATTTTCAAAGGTAACAAGCTAGTTTGAGTCAGTACTAGCACAAATAGATCTGAATGCAGCATCGGGAAATGAAAGGTAACTAAATGAGCTCAGCACCCAACTGTTAAATTGACAGCTGTGAACATTTTTTCTTCAGAAAAAAAGGAACCCCATTACATACAGATCTGTTCGAATATCTAACCTTAAATTATTTCTTTTGTTCCTCTCCTTAGAGATGTTCTAACGTGCATTATGATGATTATATGTGCTGCAGAACATCTTTAGAGCATGAAACTGATGTGTAGAGAGATGAAGAATCTATCTCTTCTGAATTCACGCTGCTAAGTTATTCATTCAGTTTACTGTCATCTAAGTGAAAGTGTTAGCAAAAAATCAACATATCACCATATTATTTAAAATATAATCCTTTAGATCAAGACTTTACATATTGGTGGTTTCCTCAGAAAACATGAACACCACCCTGATACACTGTGAAATACCTGAAAGTAAATCTGACCTACAACTTTCTGTAAACCTGGCAACAGAGTAAGGCAAATTTTGAACTGAATGTTACTCTTCGCTTGTTCTCTAACATTCAGCATACTTATCTATTTCCAGGATAAAAATACAAAGTACCTTTAAACATATCCATGGATTCCCTTTTGCACTCAGTCACACGGTGTGTGAGATGAACTGCCTCCAATATATGAAAAATGTACATTCCCAAGACATTTAGAGGCACTGTGCATAATTGTTTCCTCATGCCATTTCTAATTACATTACTATAGCCTTATCTTAAGCCCCAAAGCTTTTGCCAATATAAACACACCAGTAAAGATATGCTGGTTATTCCACATCTCTCCCTTGCAGGGAGACAGCGATTTTTAGAGGTGTAGCTGAAATCAATTCCCTGAATTGCGTAAAAGCGTGGCAATAAAAAGGATTTCTTGATCGGTGTAAGTACATCACACCTCTACAGGCACAACTGTGTCACTTGAGGAAACGGAGAACACGTCACTGATTGGTAGGACAGCGCAACAGAAATTTTTAAGAGTGGACGTGGTCAGAGTTGCAAGAGACAAATTTGTATTCTAACTCTCTATAGCCTGATCCTGTACTTTTTGTGCAGTTATGAACTCCACTAATTGAAATGTTTCTGTTGTCATTTATTTCAGCCCGTGAACTCTGAAGCAAAAAGATGTAGACTTCAAAGTAGGACCTCTTTTCCACCTGGATAATGGAATTTTTAAGGGAAGTCTATCAGCTATTCATGGAGAAACTAGAGCTAAGTAAAGGAAAATTCACTGCCAAATGTTTTGTGGGTTGCAGAACTTGCAACGAATCTGTTTAATTTCTGCAAGTCCTTCTGAAGGGATCATAATCTCTTAACTTAAAACAAGCCATAAGTCCTAAAATGCAATTCTGCACCTGCAGCAGTGGCTGGGAGTTTTGTAAAGGTCATATTCTTACATCAAGTATTTTTCCAGTATTAATTACACAACAGAAATGTATTTTTTTTTTTTTTATGAACCAAACGATACTTACACAAAAAGAGCAATTCCAGTGTTAGCCATGGCATAAGAAAGACCAAGGATGCCACTACCCACAATAGCATTGCTCAGATTAAATACTGACATCCCAAAGGAAGTCGTACCCGGATGCTGAGAAAAGGGAGATAGGTAAATAATTAACAGACAGTTATTACTCATTTCAGAGTTAAAACAAGTACAAATATGGCACGAAAGCTTTATTTAAAACATCGCTGCTGTGTACTTACATACTGAGTCTCGTACTTTTTCTTCCCAAGACTGGAGTCGAGCAAGAAATTCTGGTTTTCCGGATCAATATCCGCATAGTGGCTGTGAAAAAGATCGCAGCACCGTCAGCGGCTGCTCTCGGCGGGCTCGCACGTTCGCTCCCTGGCTCGCGTTTCCAACCCACCTCAACGGGAAGCCAGAAAACCCACCGATCGACCCCAAAAGGAGACACCCCCCCCTCACGCCCCCTCCGCGTGCCGTTCCGCCCAGCACACAAAGCACCGCCCGTGTTGACACCTGCGGGGCGTTTCCGCCGCTCTCTTAACACCAGGCCAACACGGGACGCCGCCGTTTGAAACGGGGACGGGGGACGGGGGGGAACCTGGGTCCCGGGGCGGCGACGCCCCCTCCTCACCTCTTGATGGCAGCCGGCTTGGTGGGGTAGGGGTAGCTGAAGTCGTTGCTGTTGGAGCTGTAGCTGCTGCTGTCCTCGTCGGGGGAGATGTTGAACTTGCCCATCTCGGCGCTGCTCATGGCGGTGGCGATGCCCGGGGGCGCGGCGGGGCACGCTCGGCGGCCGCTCTTTTGTCCTTGGCGGCGGGGTTCGGCGGGGCTGG
>VZZY01027631.1:0-16746 GCA_013400335.1 Eurystomus gularis
TTCTATGATTCTGTGATTCTTCACTGATTTAAGCTATCACCTTGGCAACATCTTTGCTGCCTGATTTTTCCTTTAGAATTTCCAATCTCAGTAGTTTTCTAGAATACATACTCAAACACATTGAGAAATCACACTGAAGTCTTTGATAACTGAACTTCATTGTGGATTCATATATAAGATTTAATGTGGGCGTATATGTGTGCAAACTTGATTTTGCTACTTCCAGGCAAGCAAGCAACATGGGAAAAGGCATTGCCACTACAGTGAAAGAAACCTGCACTGCGTGAAATCAGATGAACTTCAGCTACAACATGCAATATGAAAACAAAACTCTGAAGTTTTTACCCTGAAGTTACAGAAGGTACTGCTCTGTGGCAGACATCTTTAATGTCTAAAGGATTGTAAAAATCCTTAGTAACAATTCATTTTTCACAGGTCTAAATATTTGTTTTTGTCAATCACTTCGTATATGTTTGTATCCACAAGTTTAGCATATTAAATTCAAGATTACTCTTAGATTATTCTTTAGATGTATTAGTGAAGCAAGACAAGGCAGTAAGTACTTAACTTCCTACCAGAAGTGTTATGGTAGACATGATGGTTAAAGAATGAAACATCAACATTTTCTGTACCTGATATTCCTTACTAATGAAGCAGTTCAAGTGTACAAAATTAAATCTTTAGAGGACATCTTTAAAATCAATTTTATTTTTATTTATAAATACAAAATCCAAAGGCTCTTAGTTTCATTTTAGGAAAAAATAAGCTGAATTCAAGGTTAAATTTGAAAAACAGCAGTGGGATGCGTTTGAGTTCTAGGGGTATATATTAAAAAACAAAACAAAACAACAACAAAAAGGATCAAGTAAAAGAACTGGTAGAACATGACCTTTTCTTCATGTACTTGTGAAAAACAACCCATTTTTTACCGGAAGTTTTTAAAATGAAGAAATATTTTTCCCTACGTAATATGCAAAAAAAAAAAAAGTAGAAAAATACACATTATCTTCACCTCACATTTTTCTCTCTTCCAAGCAACAGAACCACAAAAAAGAACCTATTGTGGCTCTGATAAGTAAAAACTTGTGCTGATGATACTGTTTATATGTATAAAATTCTGCTTAAAATATTATTCCTTGATTCCCCGAAATAATAGATAAAATAAAAAATCAAACTCTCTTATGATACCTGTGTTTCTCACTATCAGCTGCTTAGAAATATCACATGGACTTTTCATGTATTTTTTACTAGGTAAGGAAATACAAAAACAAGATACACATAAATATATTATTTTTTCTACACCTAAAAAAACCTCAGACTTACACAAAATGTAGGGATGTGAAATGAATGCTGAATGGCATATCAAGCTTTGTTCTATAAGACCACCACATCAAATAAGGCTAATCCATTTCTAAGTGTCAGTAGTGGTCAGATTTACCTCTGATCTTTATGCCCAGTAATTCAAAATACCAATATGTTTCCAAGGAAATGTGCAGTAGGAGATGCTAATGTTGAAGACATACAAAGTGAGGCTCCTGGGAACTTTTTATTATATGAGATCCCAGGTCCGTCTGAGGTTAGTACAGGTGGAGGAATGAAGACAATCTGCTCCGTACAACTTTCTTCTGTTGTCATGATGTTAACTATTTTCCTCAGAAGTTATATATTCCAGAAAACTGAGGTAACATGATGGAGTTTCCTTCCAACCCTGACACTTTTAGTTATAACAGGTAAGAAAGGGATTCAGAGGAAGATAATGCAGAGAGAAAACTTACCTGGGTAAAAATAGAAGTGATGGAAAGAAGTTGAAATATCAAGTTTTCATCTACTTGGTTTGCTCTGTGGTAGTGCAGACCACTTTGCGAAGATGAAGACTTCCTGTTGGCATTGAGGGAAGGCACTGAAAACTATCATGATGCAGACAGAATGAAATTATTGATCACAGGCACTGTGGGGGTGTGGGCCAGGGGTCGCACGGGAGAGCAGGGAAGGAGGAAATGGAGCACAGTAGCACTAAACCAATGCCAAAATATCTAATCTAACCTTTAGCTCTCTTTTCCCCAACAGATAGCCTATCTGCTGCACCTTCTTTAATTGCTTCCAGATTCCTCATGAAGCTTTTGCCCCAATCCTGGGAACTAACCTCCAGTGGTTATATTCTAGCTCTGATACATGCTCTTTACTTCCATCCATCCCACTGCTTCAAGCTCCTCAGTTGTGTCGGTGAACTGCTGTTTCATATCAGGGTGATGCTTTTAGCTAAAGGCTGCCTTTTACAAATTGTCAGGAAAACGCTTATACAGACATACTGCTCTGTCAGATTAGGGTACCCTATTTCAAATAAAAACACGCTTTTAAAGCTAGAGTCAAAGATACTTAATCACAATGCTAAGCTTGTCATATGTCCAGACATAAACCCAGCCAGCCATGTTCCTCTAGCCCTTTTGGTCATATGGTCAACCTGGTTTCCACCAAGCCTGTGCAAAGGTGTATTTTTTTGGAGCCCCAGAAGATTTCTTCCTTTCTGATTTGAGCCATAACTACCCAAGGACCTCAACAATTTACAGAAGAACTGCCTATGCTCATGCCAGGCTAAAACTGCTACAGGCCAGACGCTTATACACCTCTAGTGTTTTGCTGCCTGACATGGGCATTTGAAAATCCACCAAAATCTGTATCATTGGCCCATACAGCCAAATCGAGTTTCTTTACTTTTTGCTTAAGACCAAATTTCTACACGTATCTAAGACACACATACATCTGCATCTCACATATTGGAACCTTAATTCTCTCTAAATCAGTTCAGGGTTTTTCCCCATCATGGAAACTTCAAATGTAAAATGGAGTGGGAATAACTGAGAAGGAATTGAAAGACCAATAGCAATTTATATTTAAAAAATAGCTTCTTTTTTTTTTTCCCTGCCTCTGCAGCTCTTTCTGCCTGCCTTCCTAGTGATGACAGTGCATTTTCTTTGCCTTCAGGGTCCCTTTTGTCATTTAGGTTCAGAATTCACTAGGAGAAGTAGGCAATCAGGCGTGTCATTGATCTCTGCTAGACAACCGAAGTGGTGACTCAGCGTCTGCACCAAAATACTGCCTTAGAAGATAAGCAATTAACCTGATTAACTACCCAAATTATCTTCTAGTAATTCTGAGCTCCCAGCATATGCTCTGTATAGTTCTCTGGATGTTAGCTGCTGCATCTCCGTGCTGCATTCATATTTCTCTGTCTGGCAATAGCTATATATATAGACTGTTAGATGGATATTCATAGATAAAAACAATGATGAACAAAACTGCATCTCCCCCTGTTTTGGTATTCTGTGACATTCCCATCTCAGCAGACTGTGTCTGGCAGTCTCACAATGAAGCACTGCATGTGTCAGGGAGATGGATTATATCTGCAGTGTCTGAATTTCAACCCCGACTATATGAGCTCCTGCTTAACCTTACAGCAGGGATCTTGAATTTTGTGTCATTGAATTAAAAGAGCAAATATATATTTTTATGTGCCCTGATTATGCCACATTGCAAACATTTAATACTGTGAGATAATAAAATCATATCCTTTACAGACATTTGGCAAATAGCATGTTTACTCTTTATTCAGGACTATAAAGCTCGAAGTATGGCAAGAAGAGTGGTATTTGCATTTTTGAGGTGGTTTCGTTTAGGTTTTGGGAATTGAAAAAAAAGAATTGTCATTAATTCCTTTTCAGTATCTTTAGGCAGATCACATAAAAATAAGAAATAAATTGATTAGTATACTCCTTTTCACTAACCGAGGTATGAGCACCAATGCTGCAAAAATCATATGAAAAAAATTGGTTAATCTCATCTCCTTCTGGCCAGTTAAAAACATTTGTTCTGCAGCTCACGGCTTAGCTTAAATTTCTGTCTAGTGTGCATTAAAAGAAACAATGAAATGCCTGGAAAATTTCAGAGTCACTGATACCAGTATGATGCAGACAAAAAAAATAACACCAATCAGAGCTGCACACTATTTTTTCCCTGGAAATTTGCTAAACTCGGACTTTCAGTGTTATAAATTCAGGTCTGTAGTCTGGACAGAAACAGAAAGAGATTTTAAAGTGCAGGTGTTCATATTTTGCAATTTCTGAAGGCAGTCTTGCATGGGAAGCAGCTTTGTACATTTGAGGTTAATTTGGTCCTTTCGAGTTATGACCTAAAATTTATCTTATAGTAATGTGAAGATTATAATAGAAGTGTGATACCTTGAGTATGGCAATGAATGCAGATGGAAGGAAAAACATAATCAATATGATAGCATACACGTCCAATTGGTTATCTCCTACTGTTCACACCACTGGGCATTGGAATGATTTCAGATTGGCAACATCAAGCTAAAATGCTTACAGTTAAGTTTGTTTTAGTGCTAGTTTCTGCTTTGAAAAACCTCATAATAAGGAGGATTTGTCCCATCAGTAATTCTCAAAAACTGCAATATGAGTTTCTCTGAGAGACGGTTATATTGATGCTTTGGGAGCACTTTTCACTGATCCTTAATTCTGGGTTGAGTTTGAGGTTTGAATTAGCATATAGAAAAGTACAGGACCATTTTTTTTAAAAAAAAAAAAAATCAGGTCACTACAATGTACTGAAAATGTTGAATTAGTGCAATGGATTTAAATACTGTTTAATTTACTCTGGTATTTGCACTTAAAAGGCTGTTTTTAAAAATAAGTGAAAATAACTCCCTGGTTCTGTAACAGTCTTCATCTTCCACAGCCCTGAATCAGAGGAAATAATATTAAAGGAAATGTGAATACTGCAGTAGACTGTGAACACAGCACTATACATGTATCTCTCTGCACATTCGCTGCACTCTAACCCTATGTAACTCTCAGTATCAGAACAAATTATTAGAACGAGAAATACCAATAAATGATGTATTATCAGAGATGTAGTTTATAAAATAGTTCAGTATTTATCCTTAAGTGTTGTTTGCAAATAATTTATATCCATCCTGAATAATTACATTTGAAAATACAGAATCCAGGCAGTGCAATAAAGAAACAGTCTTGAAGACTTACAAAAATGGCCTCACACTGTAAGTTGTATTTCCTGGCTCATATCAGCTGCAGCGACAAGGAGCTTTCTCACACTCAAACACTGCAACTGTTACATTGATCAGCTTGTTTTGTATTTCAACCCCAATATAATGTTTTCATTTCCACAACATTCTTATTTCTGTAGCTGTTTCATGTTTACTTTTCTTATTTCTGCTAGAGACTGGTCCATAACTACATGCAGTCATATCACACAACCCACAGTATCTTTCATGACTGCAAATTCTGCCTGTCTCTGAAAACAATAATCAGTATGACACATTCCACAGTCTTTGGTGACTTTTTTTTAGAAACAGTCTTGAGCAGTAGAGACAACTTGATACATTTGAAGTTCAGTGACAGACACAAACTGTCACTGAGATCATTTTTGGCTGTCCCTCTCTTCTGAATGGTATGAAAAGCTTCTTCTACAGGTCATACCAAGACTGTCTATATTGCCTCAGGGTATACATTACATTGGTAGTTTATACAGTTAATCTGTTATGAAAACACTGTTGATGTTCTTTAATTTCACTACGGTTCCCCAAGGCACTTAATACTATCTGGTGCTTCTGGACCCAACAATATTGCTAATGCCTGTCTTTGGGAACTAAGAGCAATAGCTTTATAGTCTTGTTACTGTAGTAGTGATTGCAGGACAAGGACCAGCCTTTGGTAACCATTGTTTTTTTCTTTCTGCTAAGATTGATGCGAAGTGGCAATAAAAAGACCACTACATGTAGTTAAAACCCAGGGTAGTAGGACTAGGGAAGTGATCGTTGCCCTGTACTCACACTGATGAGGTCACATCTTGAATTCTGTGTTCAGTTTTGGGCCTCTCACTACAAGAAGGCCATTGAGGTGCTGGAGCCTGTCCAAAGGAGGGCAATGAAGTTGGTGAAGGGTGTAGAGTGCAAGTATTAACGAGTAGCAGCTGAGGAAATTGGGGTTGTTTATCGTGGAGAAAAAGAGGCCGAGGGGAGACCTTAATGCTCTCTACAAGTACCTGAAAGGAGGTTGTAGTGAGGTGGGGGTTGGTCTGTTCTCACTAGTAACAAGGAATATGACAAGAGGAAATGGCCTCAAGTTGTGCCAGAGGAGGTTCAAATTGGATATTAGGAAAAATTTCTTCACTGAAAGGGTGGTAAAGTAGCGGAACTGGCTGTCTAGGGATATGGTGGAGTGACCATCCCTGGAGGTATTTAAAAGACATGTAGATGTGGTGCTTAGAAACATAGTTTAGCAGAGACTTGGCAGTGCTGCCTTAATGGTTGGACTTGATGATCTCAAAGGTCTCTTCCAACCAAAACAATTCTATGATTTTATGAGTTTAGTTATGAATTGCACAGTGAAAGTGTGAAAATCAGATCAAGTAAAAAAAACCCAACAAACAAATGAACACCCCCTCCCCCCCCCCGCCCCACAACCTATTTAAAAAGCAGTGCTTCATAAAACAAACAAAAAAAAAGCTTTGAAGTTTTAGTTTACTCAGTTCTGGAGCATCTCCTTTACTAGCCAAACTAAAACTTTATCTTGGTGCAATTACAAGCAATTTAACTGTCTCCATTATCTTATTTCTATTCTCATACCTTGTTTCCCTCTGGATGAATGCAATGCACTGTTGTCTCTTTCTTCGTCTGTTAACTGTTGTATGTGGAATATTTTCTGCTACTCCAGTGTGCTGAAAAGGGTCATCTAATAAAACATCCTACTTAATTACATCATGACTCTTTTGAATTCAAAAGCAGTAAGGAATGGTGCTATATATTTGGTTCTCAAGGAAAAAAATTACATCAACTAGTTAATTCAAGAAGATAAAAGTTTGGGGGGTTAATCCTTTAACTTTGAAACAACATTAAAGTTGTAGCTGTTTTTTGGGGGGATAGTTTATCCATGGGATAGCTGGGCGGGGGTAGTTTATCCATGTAGTAAGTTTATGTCCTATGTTCCAACCAAGTGCAACTCTTACAGTTTTAAATAATATTTTAATAACAATAATATCATGTAATAACACATAATTCTAAAACATATGATAGAAGTTTCTGTGGAGGCTAATAATTTAAAAGCTAAGTTTTATGTTGGTGTTTCACGGAATTGAATACAGACCTAGTTCGGGAGGATTTTGTGGCAATTCGACCAGACACTCTGATGCCCAAGGGTATCAGCTTAATAACTTCTCTCAACTGCTGTATCATCATACCCAAAATAAGTTATAAAGTCCTGAAAAAAAGCAAAGGATGATATTATGTGAGGAAAAAAACCCATGTCATTCCACAATGTCCCCAAAACTTTGCAATTAATGTCAAGATCTTATACTCCATGTCAGGGTCTTGGAACAAGATACACACATGCTTTATGTGTCTGTATTTATATTTATCAACTTATAACATATAAAGATGTAAAAACTCATAGATAGTTTGAGCTACAGAAGCTCAAAAAATACTTTTTATATCTACATTTTCTTTCAATATCTTTTCCTTTCCTTCCAGCTGTGAAATTCTACATATCATTTCGAAGCTTGCAGCTCCTGCTAATGAAACTCATCTATGCAAATGTATCTAATGATAGTACATAGGGATGACCAAATCAGACTGTTCTTGAAGATGCATAGTGATAAGCTACAGATATATATTCCAACAGGGAAATAACAAATGGATAACAGGAAAAGGTTTTTATAGTGTGGGATGTCAGACATAGAAACAGGTTGCTGAAGAGGACTGAACATCTCAAAGGATGCATATTCTATAACCTCAGTTGGATAAGACCCTGGGAAACTTGGTATAAGACAGTCCTACATTTAACAGAGGGTTTCCACCAATCTAAATTATTTTATAGAAGACCAAGATTTCCACATACCTAGATACTAAAAGTATTGAGATATTTCCCACATTCTGTCTTTGAAAAAAGGGGAACATAATTTCTGGCAGCTACAGCAAACCCTACCACCAATCTGTAGAAGTATTTCCCACTACGTAGTAGATGAGAAACCTTAATGGCATGTCAGCCATGTGAAAGTATTCTGAAGAGATTATAGCAAAAAAAGGCAAATTCATGTTCCAGATATGTGCTGTAAAGTTCTGTACAAGAGATTTCTAGTGCACTTTTGTTTCACTAGAAGGAAAGATTCGGTTAGCAACATCTGAGCACTAGTAGATCATATCCACACTGTCAGGTGCAGACACAGGAGATTTTTGCATGTATAAATACATGCCCTTCCCTTCCTTGTCCTCCTCAATAAATCAATCAGAATACATACATTCGTTCATGCACACATCTAATTGACAGAAGCAATATATCTGTGGGAGGTTGAAACTAGCCTAGCCAGCCTAAAATAAGTAGCATAAATTCAGTGTAATTCTTCATTATTTGAATGCAAATAGTAAGAAAAAAGTTGCATTCAGATTACTAAAACATAGAGGTAATGTTCCATCTCCAAGACTATTATTTTATCATAGGACCTGGTTTTATTCTTTTCCTTCAAACCAATGCCAGAGATAGCATCTCATTAAGACATCTTAGTATCCCCCCATGATTTCCCTCTTTGGAGAGGCCAGTCAAAACAAAAACAAACAAACAAACAAACAAAAATTGTCCTGTAGATCTAGCAGCTTGGCTGGAAAAGATAGTTGCTGGACAACTTATGCCAACAGTTACACCACTTAGGAGTCAGGAAGATGCACGCTTTCCATCTTCCCTTTATAACTGAACTGAAAACACACTACCAAAGTTAGCCTATGGGAAGTGTATATCTAGCTGTTAAAAGAAACAGAATGAAATAAAAAGTGTATTCTGGTTTAAGAAAAGATGTATTTGTTGAAACTGGATTTCCATTAACATCTCACTCTTCAAAGCCACCTAAACCTCACAGCTGGGTTATGTGTGTTCAAAGGCAGCTGGAATTCATTCCTCAGTCTTTGCAGTGGGCACAATGGACAGAGTGTCTGCTTACTGTGTTCTGTTGGCACCAGCCGAATACCAAGAAATGAAAAAGCGGAGCAAAGACAGAAGTCCTTAATGACAGTTGGTTGCATGGAAGGAAGAAGGGTCATTGGTCCCAGGAGGCATGTATTTCCACAGACTGTGGACAGGTCAGGTCCAATTCTGACCTTCAACTAATAAGCTCTGAAAACAAAGCTTGCAAGATTTTATCCAAGAACAAGGAAAAGAAGTTGCCCCTTATGCTCATAGGTTGCTTTATCTTACATTCTCATGAAATGCAATTGCTCTGACTCCAACCATGACAACATGGCAGTGTGATTTAGATTCAAAAACTCATCATAACCACAAAAACATTAAACAGGTTGCTCACTATTGCAAAACCAGTGATCAAACACCTGAATGCTCTCTGGAGAACAGGTGACGTTTAGCCTCTCTAGTTACCAATTATTTTTGACCATAACAAAAAATATTTCTAACTCAGATCAGTGGTGTCTTAACATGCTTCTTTTTAAAAGACATCTAAATTGGCAAGTTAATACTGAACTGTAAAATTATTTTTCACTTCAAGAGGGAGAGCAGAAAAAAAATTGAATTACTACATGTAGCAATTAGTAATAATACCAGCTCTTCCATAAGATAACAAAAAAATGCTTTGAAGGAGGAAAAGGAATGACACTTACAGCAAGATGACAAAGTTGGACAACACCAAAGGTCCCACAAATGGAGAAGAATATAGACCTTTGTGCCATTAAGTTATTTGGCTACTAAACTTACTGTCTTAGGAATGGCAACTGGTAAACAGACAACTTCAGCATAAGAGTAGAAGATTAACATACATCACTCAAATGGAGTTGACTTTGTTCCTACTGGTCTAACTCTTTGGACAAACTCAGTTCTACACTTGAAACTCCAGCAAAGTAACAGCATATGCATAAAAGAATGAGGGGAAGGAACAACTCCTTTCCTAATTCTGGTATGTCCAGTTAAGTCTGTGCAGAAATCCTTCAGGGTTTTAATTGAGGAAGGTTTGGCTGCATCGTTCAAGACACTCTTACGTTTGAAAAGCAGTGAGTCTTTTTTAGCTATTAATGTAAGTACATACATTAAGATAAAAACAAATGACAACAAATGAAAATAAAGAAAAAATCCTTTAAAAAACCACTAAAAATTGGGAACTTCAGCTCCTACACAATCTATTTCAAGAAAGATTACAGCAATAAGTTAAAATATTAATAAGACTACTGTTAAACTTTTTTTTCTGCCTCTTCACTGTGCTGAAGCAGGCTAGGCTTCATCTCCCATTGAGTCTTTGAACTGCACTCATTTCTCACATTATTTCTTGCACATTGCATAAGCAAGACTCAAAGGTTTCCTTTGCCTATCCTTGCTTTTGCAAGGAATGTGGTGCCATTCTGGTGCAGCATAACTCTTGAAATACTGAATGAGTATCTCACTCTGAGCCAATGTCTGTCCTCAGCAACAGTTTATGACTACATTTTATTATTTTAATGAGAGACAGAAATAGTGGAAACGTTTGGCAAAGTTGTAATAACACAGCTACATTGCTCATTCAAATAAAACTGTATTAGATACAAAGTGTTCATTAAAGTAGCCTTTGCATTAGACTTAATCTTAGAAACAGGGTAATTCAAAGCCAAAGCTGAGTTTTAACTCTTTACTTGTGCCTGCACGCTGCAACTATCACATCCCATTGCTAAAGAGACAGAGGATACGATTTGCCAGAACTAGACTGTTTGGTCAGCAAAGAATTAACCTCAGTTTTCTTCCACTAGTACCTTCAACCTCACATAAGAGATGTTATTTTCTAAGATATTTTTAAGTTTTCTTTGTACCACATCTTGATCAAAGATGTGAGTCCAGGAAAAAAACCCAGCTATTCTGTGTAACAGATTGGGATATTTTTCAAAGCCATGCATAAGACAAATGTCCATTTCCAGTAGAAGATTGAACGTGCTTTATGACAAGTGATAGTTTTGTTTAGTTTAGTAACAACAAAACAGATACATGGAGGAAAAATGGCATATAAAGTATCTCACACACAAGTAGACTCTTCAAAACTCAGACTTGCCAACTCATTTTAGAGATGGGAGGGAAGGTATAGTTCTCCTTTTCTCGCTCTCCACATGAATATGTCTCAGTTTTGTTCAAATCAGCCCCTTGAATGCCTTTCCCTAGTTACTTATGTGAAAACTATCTTGATTGGCTGAATCAGAGTTTGACAAGAATAACATCTGTAGTACTGTCATAGTGCTCATCACTGCAGTGCTTGTTCAACTGCCAGTGATACATTGAGAAACAGGATATAAACCTGTCACCCTTCAGAGGCAGCCATCTAGAAAGTTCTGGCTCCACCTGTGCTGATCAATCAGATATGGAATGCATGTGCGTGCATATCTATTAGACTGACTAATTAAAACTGGGTCACTTTCTTCCATTTCTATCTTTCCTTTGCAGTGTTAGCTGGAAGGAAGGTGTCCCTTGGGTTATAGAACAGATTTCCAGATATTTCTGCTGAATGCATTCAGAATGTATTAGCAATATACATATATTGACTTCACATTTCAGTCAACATCAAAATTTATTGACCCTTTAGGTAAATATTAATCTCAGCTTTGACTCAATCAATATCTACTACTTGGTTCAATACAACTTGATGATCATCTCAAGATAATTCAATATATACTTGATATGCAAGAAAGTTTATTACACTGTTACATGGGGTTTATATACTGTCCTTGCTATTTTATTTCAGGAGATAAAGTTTTTAAGGGTATATTGATAAATGATGTTATCTTGTTTTAGCTGGTACTCTTTATCATAAATAAATATGCATGATGAGTCCATAGGCCTGTATAGCAAGTCTGGGGAACATAGAGCTCAGCACCAGTACGTTTTGTTTAGTAATACATTCACCAAAATGCCAAGGACAAAGTACAAAACAGCCATCTTAAAAATAAAAGAATATAAAACAAAATTTTAAAGACTAGAATTTCATGTACTTGTGAACAAATTTCAAATAGAGGAATTGCTGTAATAATGCTCCAGACATCTAGTAAATAAAAATAGAGAGCGTTCAAAACAAAAATCTGTACAACATACTCCCAGAAAAAAAAAAAAAAGGTGGAAAAATGAAAGCCAATAGTTTTTCAACCCTTCTCAAACAACAGTTTAGAAAAAAACTTTGTTCACCACCTCCATACTGCTGCTGTTAAAGAAAAAAACCCTGTTACTGAATCTGTACACATTATTAGGCTCTGAAAAGCACCTGAATTTTGCTATGGACTGAAAAACTTTATGTTCACTGAAGCTGCATTCTCATATCTCCTGTGGGTTTAACTGGTGAAGTCAGAAAAACAAATTTGGATTCAGTTAAAAGAAGCTGTCCCAAATACAGTACTTACTTTGTGGGCTAAAGTCTGCTAACAGGTGCCACACCTAAGCAGGTATCCTATTGCATGAACCTGTACAAACAGATTCCCTGCCCAAAGTGTTCCTGTTATCCATATAAACAGGGCACACAAAGCATGAGTATTTACTGAGGCCAAGAGAAGGCTATTATGATGACTTAGCAGAAAGAGTCACCCTCTCACCTCATCCTTACTGCATCCTTCACATGCCCAGTGTGATCTTACAGAGCTCTCCACACCACACTCTCCTGCAGGCTCCCACCTGGTCAGAAGGAAAATGGGAGCACACACAGATAAACAACTTAAGAAGGGGCATGAGTCAGGTTTGTCTCATGGACCAAGACTGCTCAAAGCTGTATGCCATTTATTCTGTTAGAGAACTTATCTTCTGAAGAAAATAAACCCCAGAGAACAAAATAAGCCCAAAATTTAGATTTCCTGTGTGTATTGCTGAAAGCTAGACAATGTAGGATATACACATTCATCCCTACCGATGCCCCACAGAAGTTATTATATGTTGAAAAACAAACTGTCAGATGCCTTCTGAAAAATTGGGTTTATGAACTCAAATTGGGATACTCAATGTTTCTCATGGAATATAATAGCAGGACAAGAATGATACCTCTTACCAATAAAAAAAACCCTCTGCCTTTTGTTCTAAGGTGCAAAAAGAAATCTGAGTTTTCCAGCCTGCATTATTTTCTTAACATCAAGAGGTAATTCATAAAACAAAGTCATGAAGCACCTACGTGGGTATCCTTAGCAATGTGTACAAAACGACAAAAAGGCTTCCAAGAAGCAAGAGAAATTATAGCATCTGACTGTCTTCAAACACAATATCAGAGGACAGAGGTAAAATTCAATGTTTTCAGACTACGATATTAGAAGATTTTGTAGCTCTGACTACATAGCTAATGAGTACATTAACCATACAATTCATGAGCAAACTGATGTTGAAAACAGCGGACCTGAAGCTGTTTACTGTCTCCGTGTTGATTTCCACAGAGTAACAGAATCACTCAAGCAGAAGATGAGCATGTAAAGCACTCCAGATGCCTAGATATATGAAAATATGCAAAAAATATGCCTATATTACATACAAATGCAGGCACCTGAAATTGAAGATGCACACAAATTTACAGTTTACCACTTCACACTATTAGACGGTGGGTGACCAGTACCTCTTAGCTTCTAACTATGGACTCCCAGTAGTCAGCAGATTACTTCCTCCTGCAAGAGCTGAGAGAGCAAGACTATATTCAGCAAACTTAAAATTGCTAGAGGAAATCTGTTTCTCCACTGGGAAGTTTTTGATTTAGGGATGCTCTGGAAGATTAAGAACCACTGATGAAGGTTCTATTTATTTGGAATACAAGCCTGAAAATAGCTTCAAAGCTGTAAACTAATGTACAAGAAAAAAATTAAGCTAGAACTAGATAAAGCTCCTATTAACAAAAGGCAAGTACTCTGAAATGCAACTGAGGTTGTGGTAAACCTTAGGGATCACAGTTTTCAAGTCTGTTTCCTTTCTCTCTCATCTGTAACTCAACTTTGCCATCTCACTTCTGTGGTTATTAACAACAGTAGAAAACACCTGAAACCTTTACATAAGTATAGCACAGAAATGGCTACAGTTACCAATGCAGCAGAAAAGTGTAGGCTGGAACAAATGAAATATAGACTTAAACAAGGACAATATAGAAGAATATTTTATCGCACAGGAAACTCAAATAATATACCTTGGGAAGGAGGAAAGAAAAGAAAGCAAGCAAAATGCTGCTAAGAATGTATGTAATTACATGCATGAAATGTAGTCTTTCTGTTTAAGTGAGGTGGATCTCTCAAGTGCTTCTGTAAGTAGCCAGTGTCACAGACCTAGCATTTGTGATGCTGATAAGTGATCAAACTGATCAGTCAAACCTGAGGAAGAACTCTCAAAACTGTACAGAAGATTCACCTAGACAGAAGAGTTTTGTTCTTTGATTAAACAAATTAGTCAAAGACACACGCCACTGGATACCTCAAAAAAGCGTGTTAAGAGAAATAATCCAAGACAGTCTTCTTTAAAGTAGACATCAGCAACCTGATTATTAGAATAATAGTCAGTAGGGTTTTATTACAACTCTCCCCCACCTCCGCCCTCCTAAAAAGAAGAAAAAAATAATTAGGAAAAAGGAGCTGTATTCTTTCAGATGTCATTTAAAATATAGGAAACAAAGACAACCCAGATAAACATTTTTAGCTAGTTAAAAGCCAAGAAATGGTTGTTCCAGGTAGTTTCTATGTAAAATCTTGAAGAAAAGCACAAACTGTTTTGAATATTGTTTCCTACAGGATCCATCCCTGTATTGAACAGAAAGCAAGCTAAGGAGAGGATAGGAGGAAACCATTAAGTCCATTCATACTAGAACTGGATAAGAAATGAACTTTTTTCACTTCTGTGGCAAGTGTAATCTCCTTTACATTTTTCCACGTTTGGAAAAAAAAAAAAAAGCTGTATTTGGGTTTAACTTGTGCTACGCATTTTTCTCATATACATTAAAATGTACAGGAGTTAACAGTCTTCAGCTCTACCCTACTAAAATAATGCCACTGATTTGAAACAGGTGTTATACAAAATTTAAGAACAATTTCATATGCTGCACTGTTCTAGTTTAACTAAATTGGCCAAAGACCATTTCCCCTCTCCCCTCAGTTTCACATTCCAATCTTAGCACTGAGCAACATGTCAGGCCCACCACCAGAAGTGGAAACTTCTTAAATAAAGCATTAGTTTTGCTGAAACAAGCTCTAAGGTTAAAGAATGACTAATCACAAATGCCATGGTAACATGAATCTAGTAGCACAAACGAAAAAGTGATCCCAAGAGAAGACTGTGGGGAGAATCTTATCAATGCTTATAAATACTTAAAGGGTGGGTGTCAGGAGGACAGGGCCAGTCTTTTTGCAGTGATGCCCAGTAACAGGACAAGAGGTAATGGGCACAAACTTGAACATAGGAAGTTCCATCTAAACATGAGGAGAAACTCATGAGGGTGAGTTTTGGGGGTGACAAAGCACTGAACCAGGCTGCCCAGAGAGGTACTGGAGTCATTCAAAACCTGCCCAGATGCTGTCCTGTGCAACCTGCTCTAGGTGAACCTGCTCTGGCAGGGAGGCTGGACTAGATGATCTCCAGAGGTCCCTTCCAACCCCTACCATTCTGTGATTCTGTGACTCTATGCTCAGTGGAAATTTAAAAACTGTGCTGAAATGAGCAAGACCAAAATACCAGCTGAAGCAAATATTAAACTACAATTCATAAGTTGCTGATTTCCAGACAGAAGTAGAAAACATAGCAGCCAAAAGGCATTCAAAATGTGGAAGATGTAGTGAGAAGTTTTGGGGTTTGTTTTTTTTAAAAATAGATTTCATTTTCATTTTTTAAAATAGATTTCACAAAGTCCAACACTCCTTTCATATTCCAGGCTTGAAAAATATCATATTTACCAGAAGAGAAGAAAATCACAAGTTCCATATCATTTCAGTGTGGTTCCCCAACGCAAGAACACCGCATACTCACAGTTATTACACTATGTGAGTGATGAGGCATGTACCTGCAGAGAGCAGGGGTGGAAAGAGTATTTTCTACAGACCAAATGTAAACGCTTATTCAAGAAAACACGTGTTGCAGGTTCAACAGCCTGATTCCAAAAGAAACTTCCTCCTAGCAAGTCCCTCACTACAGCACAGAATGCAGGCCAATAGGAAACCAAACTTTTCATATTTCTCTGTTAGTTTATCCCTGAAGATAAGCTTAAATCTCCCTGTTTTTGAAGGCAATTGAGAATCATCATACAAAAAGGAAAAAAATCCCATCCATATCTCTCCAAGGCTGCTCAAGAGAGGTCTGAGATACACTCAGAGGAGGTACCATAAAGAAGGTAGAGCAATAGGAGCTGGTGAAAAAAAATCCTAAATATGTAATAAACCTACTTTTTGAAGGGCAACCCAGCATTAACCTCCTGTAAGAGAAGTGATCTCAGAATAAATGTTTCTCACCAAATACCACCAACCTCAGAACATCTTTTACTGCTAGTACCCTTCAAACAAATCAATATTTGTTTGATAGATAATGTATATTTATATAATTTTAGAAATACACACTTAACAGCTGTGCTGGGATTGCTAGCTCTATAATGCTTATTTGTTGCTATTCATAGGGGAGATACCCCATATCTTGGCTGAGGGCAGAAATTTACTCTGCTTCTGGTGATAATGTCCTTCTTTTATTACTTGTTTCTTTAGACCATAAAATCATAGAATCATAG
>VZZY01027658.1:0-19359 GCA_013400335.1 Eurystomus gularis
CTCTAGACGCTACCTCCAGTTGTACTTTAAACCCTTTCTCAAGACAAATACAGTAATAACTTAGTTTACCTCAAAGTGTTTGACTAAAACAGCTAGTATTCTTGGCACAAACTTAAAAGGGGATTTGAGAGAGTGAAGCATCTTCTTTTAAGTCATCCACCAAATCACTGGCAGAATCAACAGACACAAAGGCTGCTACCATTAAGACATGGTTCTAACCATAAAAAGCTTCCATTTTGCTAGATTTTACGAAGTTAACCTGAGCCTGGCCTTACATTCAATATTCCCAAAAGGCATGAAATAAATCAACAAAGACAAACAGATCTCTCACACACATCCACCTCCAAGCTGCTTCAAATAACAAATAACTGCTTTAAATATAATTGCTTCTAGGCAGCAATTACCTACCATTCCTTTCAAAGCAAGCTTAAAATTCTGAGCTAACACTTGGGGATGTATCACAGAAGCACATGCAACATTTTGTCAGTCTTAGCATTATTAAGCATACTGACAAACTGTAATAGTTTTGGACATGATATGCATAAGAATTTTCTCAACTAAAAGTTAACAAACCTTTTCCCCCAGTAAGAAAGGGGTTGGTTTTTTAGATCTAAAAAGGGAGAGCACTTTAAAAACAATAACAAAATGCTTAAGAGTATAAGTTCTCTGAAGAGCACACAATTTGCCTCATCACTAAAACAGTAAGTGAAAGACAATGAAGCCTTAACTTTGAGAGGCAAAACATTGCAAATCCAACACATGCTTAAATCACAGCACAAGATCTGCAATTATCACCAATTCACAGCAGTGGAAGAAGGTCATACTGAATAGAGATGTTACAGCTCAGTATGTTTATACACATATTACCCAGGGTTAAATGGTAGGGACCACTTAGCTTTCTCCAAAATGTGACAGCACTACAGATGACTAAGATTTCCTACAGGGTTTGTTCAAACAATGTATCAAAATACTGACAATTTTGTTTCTAAGTAACACTTATTTGCAAGTCCTACACTAGTAAACTGTTTTCCTAAAAAGCTATTTGCTCAAATACTCTCTTATAGTAAAGTATGTTTTCCTAAAACCAAAGCAACTTTCAAGCTTTTGATATGAGTCTTAAAGGGGAAGCTAGAATCCTAAGCAATGGCAATAGATGCTTCATTTATGCCCTTTCCTATGAAACACTTCATTTAAAAAATGGAATTCAGCTCAGTGCTGGAATTGTTTCAACTCCACTAAAACTCAAGAAGCTGCAGCACTACCTGGCTGCCGTTGATAGGAGCTGAAGGTTTCCAAGGGAAAAGCAGGATTTTGCATGGTTCTTTTTGCCGGGGTAAATTGCATTTGCACAGAATAAAGTCAGCCCAACTTAGCTTTACTCTACATTGGTTCTTACTAACAGATAATAAAGAGATGTGGAAGTAAAAAATGTATTGGGAAGCAGTCTGTAATAAGGATCTGCAAGCAGAAAGCTAACATGATTAAGAGAAAGCTGAAATATCAGTTAATTTTCTATTAGTCTTGCTTATTTTATAAAGAGAGCAGCCCCACTCAAGAAGCCTTCTCTTTCAATTCAAAGCAGCCTTTTTGCGCAATTTGCAGAAGTATTATTTTCAGGCTTCTATATTTCGAGGGGATTAATGCACATCAACAAAGCAATTATCTGTCACAAGGGCAGGTCAGACAAGTGAGAAGTCCTACGGGTTGCCGTCAACATCCGCATATTGCACCCAACATGAAAGACAGCAAGTAGGACAGTGTAACTGCTTTTAATAGCCTGTATTAGAAGGTGCTGAAAATAGTACAACTGAGCAATGAACCTAACATGTAAAGCACACTCACAAACTGAAAACCATCTGCTTTAGGAAAGGAGCACACAATTTACTGTCTTACCCAACAGCTAGGATTACTGTTGCATTCCTAGTTAAGGTGGTTATAACACACTTTCAGAAATTATCCATTTTTCAACTAAGACATCAGCATTGCTAGAGAGATTGAACAAGCTGCAGCAAAACACAGTAAGGTCAAGGTATGTGATGTTTTCTTCCCCTCAGTTCCAGCCTGCTGCAAAAGGTTGGTAAAAAAACCTTGTTTCCTCCCCACTTTCCATCCTATGGCTTTGCCTAAGTAATTCTGATTCTTTAGTTTTACTGTTGGAAATTGCCTAGTCTTTAAGTGCCATAAGTATTATTGTTGCAAATTCACTGCTGGCTCACTTGTAAAAACATGATTCTGCTAAAGCATCCCTGACCCTTCCTTCCCTCACTCACTTTCATAAATACCCCAAACTTCCACTACCTCAACTCAAGCTTCAAAGTAAAATTCATGTTCAAATATTTTTTGCAGTATTTTCTCATGTTTTGCAGTCATACCTCCATACGCTACTGTCTGCATGGAGAAGGAAGGTGTCTGCATCTTCATGGCTGTGGAGGGATAGATTCTCTCTGCCATACATATTAAAGGTCTGGCATGTCAACAGTATTCTTATGCTTGAGTAGCAAGCAGAAACAAAGTTTCATATTATTTCCTGATTGTGCTAGTCAGCTTTTATATCTAACAGGAAGAAGAATTCACTGACATCTTAGGGGTATCTCAACCATGCGAGATTTGGTTTTGCCTACCCAAGAGCACTCTGCTATGGTTTTCCCAGTTTTTCTTCCACTTTCTAAAGGTCATATTTACCAGACAGTGTAATCATTGTCTCCTACACAGACGTGCTAAGACAACCATCTTTATACACATCCAAAGCAACCCATTTTCCGTTTCTGGGGAAGACTGCAAAAGGTAGACTCCCAGGGTCACCACTTGCACCTCACACATTCTTTTACAGAATGTTTAACAAGAAGTGCCAAACACTGCTCAGTCACATTCTCCATAACTAATGCTGATAGAGACTACTCTTTTTTTCCTCACCCTCCTTTCATCATCAACTATCAACTTAACCCCTGCACATATACTAAAAGCACAGCTTGTGTTCTCTGGATAGGATTGGATGCACATGCTGGGGTATAAATGACTAGCATGAGGAGTGGCCATTCACTACATCTGCCCAAAACCTTAGCCATTTTTCCCTAAAAATATCCGTCATTTCAGTAAACCATTACTCACAGATTTTGCCCACTGGATGCCCTAACAGAGTTTTGAGATAAACGCTTTGCAATGCAGAATGGTGCCACCAAAACAGTTACGGGCACTCACATGAACACTGATGGTGATCTGCTACTGAATTGAAAGTCAGTTTGCAAAGGACACAGTGATGTTAAGTGAGACTGAGATCAACTCATATTACTTATGCAGTGACAGCTTGTGGAGGCCCTATAATGTTTCTGGACAGCCCAAGGCACTCTACAAAAACATAGGAAGACACAGGTCCTAATTCCATAAGCTTATGATACAAAAAAGGCTTCCATGAAATCTTGACATTTAAGTCTCTGATGACATAAAATTCAAGCCAAATCAGTTACAATTTTATTCCAAGCTGTTTAATAACTAAGTAGAACCAGCATGACCAATAACTGCTGGACAATTTAAAAACACCTATCACACAGCTTTCACTAGCTCAGAATTTTTTGCTCATTCACCTTCACGCAGAATTTAGTTCATGTCATACCTTTCTACAAAACACTGGTGCTCAGTGAAGCACTGTTACTTTATCATGCATTTGGTCCAAACTATCTTGACTGGCACTACAGTTTCTATCCACAAGATCTCCAAGTAAAAGAGAAAAATCTCACCTTTCAGAGATACAAGAGAACTCCACAATTCATTAGAAGAACAACATAGGAGGTTATACCCTGCAAGCTCCATAACTAGCTCAGTTCATAGAAGTTTTTTTCTCTAACACACACAAAAAAGATTGGAAACAAATGTCTACTTTAACAGCACTTTCCATTTGCTCATTTGTACAAGGAAGAGATGTTAATAGGTCAATCTTGTATGTGTGGCATTTTCTGCTTTTTCCTAGTTAACATTTTACTATTTGTTGTGTGATCTATTTCATGTCAGAAAATATGCGCATGGTTGAGTTAATGCTTCTCACTGCTCTCAGTTACAACCACAAGAAACTGGTAAGTTTCATTGTCTTAGCCCTGCATTACTAATTTCTCAGAGTTACTGTAAAACTATTAAAGGAAAGCACTACAAGAGTTTAACACAGATGGGCTGGTGGTTGTTTATGCCATGGGCAAGACAGTGTGCGCACACACACACACACACCAACTGTAGTCAGTGGGTCAGCCTCGAGGAGAACTGAACACCCTCACAGATAAGGTCAGCTATCTGGCAGAGACTCAGAGAAGAATACTGTACAAGTGTAGGCACTCAAAGCACTACAGTATTTGGTGGAGATGATTTAATTGATATCCCCCTTGTCTTTGCAACTTGAATTCATTGCAAGCTGTCTCATTTCTGTATCTCTCTGGTATGATGCTTCATTTTCAAATTCTCCTTATTAACAAGATTTTTTAAGTGACTTCACAATACATTCTAGTTCATAGCATCCTGTGAGACATTCAATATTACTTTATTAAGCAGAAATCAGAAGCTAACTAAAGAACAAGGTAAAACTCATCGTTTTTACCAGTGGCTATTTTTACGTGTTTTTACAATTTTAACTATCTACCTTACTCTCATGCACAATAAACAAAACATTCTAATGATAGACACATTCTGGAAAAAGGTATCAGCACCCCCCAGTTCACGATCGAAAGGTAAACCAGGAATACTGGACCTTCTATAATCCACATTTGTCTTTGATAGAAGACAAATAGAAACTGCTTTCATATTCTAACACAAACATCGCTCAATCTACCATCTAGGAAAAGGTTATTTAACATTTCACCTGATTCTCATTTCTGAACAAAAGGCAGATTTTCCAGTAGTTTTCTCCAAGTCATTGATTTGATCATATCACAAGATACTACAAAACTTGAATTTAGGAATGTAACAGTCTAGCCTATTGAGTGGAGGTTGCTGGGAAACAGAACACAAGCAAACCCTCCACAAATTTATTTTCACATTAAATAGGCTGTTTCTTTTCTTCTCATAGTCCATACCACAGCACAGCTCCTCACTTACTTTTTTCATGACTTAGGTATTTTCTGCTAACTGTCCATGGCTGCTTCTAGCAAGAGGTGACCATGAGCTACCAACAGTTCTTGAGGTGATGAGCAAGCACGTGGACTGTCAGCACCCTTAAACACCAGCTCTCTTTGGCTGAGAAGTCAGCGACATAACCCCAGCACTCAAACACCAGTGAACTGAAAAGGAAAAGACCGAGACCTTGACCTGTAGGAAACCTATCTCCAGCTGTGACCAGTCCAAACTCCAAATGGAAGAGAGGGAATAAGCAGAAGGGGAGAGTTTCATCTATTAGCACCTTTCCTGAAACTACACCACAGCACTTACAAGTGTGTATAGAAGTCCAAAAGAATATGAAAATGAAGCAGTAATTTTCATGATGGTCATATGATGATTAAGCAACAGAGACAAAATCTGAAGAACCCTGCTCCCTGTTCAGCTGGTATGCTACATACTGCGTGCTGAAATGTTTAAGCACATGCTTCTGACAGTGCTGGTTTCTTCCAGGTTTTCATATTATTGCAGGCTAAACAAACTGGAGAACAAATACAATGAATAATACCCTTTGTCACTACTCGCTACACACCCAGTCTTATTCTCCTGCTTCTCATATTTCCTTTATGGGGTATACAGTTCATTATGAAAAGCTTACTAGCACAGTCGTATAAATTATTTTGGCTTAAAACAAACTAAGAAAAAAGGAAAACCTCTTTAAGGATACCAACAGAGAGGCATAACTTGGTATGGACTTCCATAAGTATTTTCAGATGCAGAAAAGCACATTTATCACCGAGGAGAAAGACAGCTTTGGGAAACAAATGACAATCGTTATTTTTGTAGTAAAAAAAAGTGCAGAGAAACTTAAAATAACAGCTAAAATTCTGATTTTCGTTGCAGCTGTCAAGTGTAACTGTACACTTACTACACATGCTTTATTTCTCTGATGTGCAAACCACTCCTGTCAAATCCCCAAAGCAAGTGTTCAGTCCCAAGGTCACTACAAACACATAGTTCTCTCTTCTCCTCTCTCTGTACATCAGTTTTGGTATATTTTTTGAGGATTTTCAGTCTTCTTAAAGCAACAATAAGGCTTTTCACCATGTCAAATTGTTATTTTAAATCCCTTACTGGCCTTTATTACAGCCTTGTAGGCTTCTGTTACCACAGTGTAACTGCTGTCTTCCAAAACTGTTACTCAACAGTGGCTGTTGTCAACAGCCACTTCGAAAAACTAAGCAGAAGAAAGTGCTAGCATTATATTCTGAATGGCACAAAGCACGAAAATGTGTCTCTAACCAGACCTGTGCAAAATGGGCAGCTTGCTATGCTCTGACAAGTCATGTCTCTGTTGCTACCTCTGACTCAAAGGAGGACAACCACAACACACAGCCAACCACTATAGAAACTTTTGCCTGGACTCCACCTTGCCATGCACCAGATTTCATAGGGCAAGTCATTTGGCCTTTGAGTTCAATACTTAGGAGCCTCTCACACCATCTCTCCTCCCAGTTCAACACCAGCCAAGTCATGATGCTTTACAGCGGTAGTTCCTTTCTGCTCCTCTTTAATAAAGGTTTTGCTCCCCAGCTACTCAAGGTTCTTCCCCAATTTTTCTTTCCATAGCACTTTCAGGGCGCCTATCACAAAGATTATGTGCTCTCTGCATTGCCCACACAAAGGAACAGAAAAAGAACAGAAGCTACATTTAAAATGTGAACTAAAAGAATTACAAGAAATACCTCTGGCTAGTGCAGAAAGCCTCTACTCTGTTGCTGTTAACACAAATGAGCAGGCAGACTTATCATATAAACACACACATACCTACCTATGAAACATGGTGGGAATGTCCAACCTGCTGTGAAAAATCCCTTACCTCAAACTGAAATTGTAAATCTTCTTTATCTCAAGTGATAGTACTACTGCATTTCCAACTCAGTACACTCTCCTATCTTGTTTATTTTCCCGGAGTGATCTAACACAGATATACCAGGATTCACTGTTTCAAAGTCTGTTCTGTCTGATGTTCATCTTTATTTTTAAGGATTTTAATTTCATTCTAATTTACCACGGTTTAGCCAATTTATGCTTGCCCTACTCTATAATTCCTATCCATTTTGCTGTTGCTGGGAGATGAAACTTATTACGACATTTCTGAATCCAAGGAGAGACTACGGTCTAGCAAGTCTTCACAGAGCTCAGCACACTGGCCAAGTGGCTCTTTTCTTTAAGCTATTTTTTTAAGCAGTGACATTCCAGCAGCCTTTTGGTTTACATTCTCCATCTATTAATTATATTTATTCTAAATCTGATCTGCTTAGCAGAAATCTGATTGGTCAAACAAGCAATGCTGGTTAGGAAAGAGGTATCCCAGTTAAGCTTCTCTGATCCTTAAGTTGTGTATCATTTCATGAAATATATTATACAACAAATAGAAAAATATTAACTAGAAAAAAATAGAAAATTGGACCGACATATTAACATCTCTTCACCCTGCCTGTACACACACAGTCTATGAATTGCACAAATGAGCAAACAGGAAGTCAATCAAGCAAGAGATACAGTTGGAAATAACAACCCTCCAAACCCTGCGCACACATGTTACCACCAGGCAAAAAAAGAGCTTCCCACTTAGAGCTAATAAAGACCTGTTATGCTACCACAATTGATCTTCTCTTGAGATTATACTGAACATCACTGTTTTGCATCTCTAATAAACCTTTTCACATTACAACTATGAAACTGCATATAACTAAGGATCAGCTTAACTGGGATACCACTTCCCTAACCAACATTGCAACTAGCAGCATTTATAGAGATAAATTTTGAAGGTTTGGATTGATTCTAATGCAAACATGTTATAAGTCAAGATAATTTAAACTGCCACATCTTGAAGTACTTTCTCCTTGTGTGGGTTGATTTAATCTGTGAGAAATCCCCACGTGATGATCTAAACTTTGAGGCTGAACTGCCTAGACTGTCTCAGCAATAAAATATTCCACAACAGTTCTTTATAATATCTATTTTTTTATTTTACAGACAGAAAATTCAAGTTAACTGGATCAAATGGCAGAAACACAAAGAAATTCAAATACCATTCTCCCCTTGATTTCATCATGTGTTTGTGGGCACACCTATGCTTCTAGTCCTGTCCTGCTGGCTCTCACAAAAGGAAGACTGAGCAGCTCACTGAGAACGACCCTCTGTGAGAGAGCACCTATGTATCTTTCAAGGTCTGTGTGTGCCTTGGAAGCACCCGCCCCTCAGCCCATGAACTTCATTCACATCTAAAGTACAGTACTTGCTGAAATAGAGCCAGCAATAGCATATAAGACTATCCATAAGAACTCTGACAGGAAAAAAAAGCAGGATCTAGCAGGAAAGAAGATTTAATGTCTGCGAAAATGATTTCTGATCCTTAAAGTATATATTTGGAAGGTATTCTGTTAAGAATTAGACTTGGCTTGTTTTTTGCAGATCCAAACAGATTCTGAAGGAGAAATAGAAGTTTGAAGTCCTCCAAGTGTGGCTCAAAGAATCAGTAAGTATGGCTGTTATACATTTGATGCCATGTCTGCTTAGTAAAGTTTAGTACACATACTGCCTGGCACTTTCTCCAAGGTGAGCTTATGAAATATCTCCCTGTGAACAAGGCATGTGTCATATCTACAGCTTCGGAAGTCCAAACTTCATGATTGTGACCTCAGAGCTGTGAAATAAGTTCATTATTTTTCAAGTAATATTTGAAAACGTATGCTAAGCATACAGCTAAGCAAGAAAGGAAGCAACACATCAAAGACTATTCTGTCACTGGCACAAAAAAAAATTGGTCCGTCTACTGCTTAGTACACTCTTCTCCAAATCTCTCACTTTAAAGGGAAGAGTTATATATAGAACTAACATTTGTTGTTCTGATTCCACAAATGCAACAGACTGGTGTGGGAAAGGAAACTGGTTCTGCCACAGCAGCAGCGAGTATTCCTCCACAAATGCACCACTGCAGAAAGGGAACACAGAGGTTCACCTGGCTCTGGAGGTGGTTCCTTAAACACCACACAGTTCCACATCTATCAAATTCCACCTTCTTCACCAAGAATTACACACTGAAAAAAATAATCATCTACACTAACTTGGAGAGCAGTATTTCACTACATTAACAGCACTTCTGCCCATATCTTGACCTTTTGCAGGACTCGTATTATATTCAAATACATGAAAGTCATGCCATATGAGCAAAGTGACATTTGGAAATGTGAATTAGGTAAAACAATCACTAGACTTTTGATCCAAATGTGAACAGATTACTTGCACACCATTATTTATACTCAAAGCCCAAGAGAGAAAGGAAAGAGTTTAACCAGGAATTGCAATCAGTTTGTAAACAGTTTAAGGTCAAGTGAGGATTACTCCAGGCTGTCTTTATTAACCTAACAATTTCATGTTTATAGACATTGGTTTTGAGAAATAAACATGGTAAAGATTGAAAAGGTTTAGTTCAAAACCTGTGGGCAAGAGATGTTGGAGGGGGCAGAAATCACTATTTTCTGAAATAATGGTGCTTGAGTTGTATGCCCACTGGAAATTTTTTTTTCCCTACAACAGTCATTTAATGTTCACTAGTTTGTGGACACATGAGTAAGTACTAACAGGAATGTAGCAAAACAAAAAATCCACATATACCCCCACAAGCCAAAATTTGGTATTTACAACAGTCGTTTTGGAATTAAACAAAAAGTCTGGTAAAACACTAGGGAGTGAAGTATACACTATTTCCAAAGCAAGACGCAAAGGGTGGTATGATAATACCAGGGGACAGTGAGGTCAAATTGCCACATAGTTATCTGTTCCAACAATGCCTATCACTGGAACCCAGTTCTCCAGCAGAATTACTCAGTAAACACAAAAATTCTCCAGGTTTCTATGAAAGCCAACATGATTCAACCCATTTACACAAGGGAGTACTTCAACCACTGTACATTCTTTCAGACATTACAATTAATCCCTGTCTTGTAAGAAACCTTCCGCCCTGTCTGCTTAAGTTCAAGTACTAGCTGCTTGAGATTTCACATTCACATTGTTTAATTGGCACTGCACGAGGGACATCACAGCTGCTGAGTAACATTCCCTACAGGCCCTCATTATAGAAGCATTAATGACCGCAATCAGCCCAATCCCACTTCCCTGCCCAATTTCCTGTACAGTACAGCTTTCAACTCGCCTTTGAAAGCCTCCTCAGCCAGGACCGCACAGCAGGCCTCTGTTCCTTTCAACAACAGAGAGCTTCTCATGCCTGGTGCACAGCCTGCCTGCCCGTTGTAACCAGTTATGTCACTCACCATCTTCCTGAAGATACCTGCTGAAACAGAGCAGCAGAAATGCTGAACGTTTGTTGTTTAGGCTTGCATCAGTCAGTCCAGCAGTGAGCTAAGTAACAACATCAAGGGGAAGGACTCAGAGCAAAAATTCAAATGGTAATTTCAAAAAATTAGAGCATGTCAAATGAAAGCCTTACATTGGAAGGTCTGCCATCAAAAAGTTGAAAACCAAAACCCAACACAATAAAATCCTATTTGTTCTGATCAGCTAACTTTTGCCATAAGTAGAAAAGAGAAAAAAGCATACTTTAAAGTTTAGTGTTTGGTTGTAAGTACAGATGCATAAACTGAAGAAAAAATTACTTTTTGGCACTGGTCAGGAAGGACAGTCCTGGCATACATGTCACATAGAAAAGGAAATGAGTGACAGAAGCAAGGTTTTTTTATATTCAATGCTCTAAATGACAGTGATTCTGTTTTCAATCTTTCTTGTTTTACTTCACAAACTTTACTTCTATGCCAGTGTCTGCAAAGGTACTCTACCTTCAGAAGATGACACAACCTCCAGAAATATCTTAGCTGCCATTATTTAAGACAAAACTTTGGTAGTTACAAGAAACAAGGGAGAACAGGAGGAATAAAAATCCTTTGGTGCAACTTGCATTGGACTTCTTGAACATGGCTACAGAGAAATTCTTACTACAGGCACCTTTTTAGTGATGTAGATGGCTTAAGTCAAGCTTCCATCTTTTCCTACTATAAAGAAAGCATCCCATTACTGACTCTACTTCTGCAAAGCTGTACATTAACCCTAAAGCTGAGAAAACCCTGTGGTCTGGGCAGTCAGCTAGCAGCTGACCACCTACAAACTAGAAAGAATTGATCTTTTCCCATTTATTTCAGGCAGTCTAGGATTGCCACTAAGATACTGTGCCTAACCCCTCTACGTGCACATGGACTTCAAGAAAGGTTCCCAAGCAGCATGAAATGCAAAGTCTGCCTGTCCATCCCATAGTGTGCAAGGCTTGTTAATAAATGTGGACCCTTTCTCCACTTCAGTCCCATATTGCTGCAGGGTAGTAAAGCTAGTGGCTGTGCTTTTGAATTTTTCAAGGGGAGTGGACTGTGTATAAAACTGCTGAAACAGCAAAGACTATTCACAGTATATTAAGTTAATAAGTGTCTCTTCCCAGGACTAGAAGTCTGGTGCAGGCTTCTAATTAGGGTTTAGGAAGGGAAGAATGTGTCATCAGAACTCACATTTTGGTGGTTCCAAAATAAAAACTGAATTGCCTGATGATCAGTAACTATTACTTCAGTCCTGCAGCTTTAATACATTCTTAGTACCAGCTGAAATCAAGAGTTTACTTGTATAGCAAGTCCACAAGTAACCCCTAAGCATTTAACAGTCAGGTCACAAATACCTCTGCATAATTACGATTTATTATAGACAACAGTTCAGTGTGGTTATCACAAAAGAAGTTATTCTGAAGAGACACAGTAGCTGTTGGTCATCAGCAACTTGCTATGTTTCTATAAAAACAGGAGAGAAATCTACATTAGAGGAGTAACTTCCTGCAGCAGTTCAGAACTATTAGAGCAGCACTACGGAAAGCACCAGATCTGATACAGTCAAGGATGATAAGCAGTCCCTGATCAAAGAACAACTGAGAGCACTTGAAGAAATATCCTTGCCTGCTACTCCCTGCACTGTATGAGGAGTGATCTGAACTGGTCACCATCAAGTGATCACTGATCACCACCAAGGTGATCAGAAATTGCAGCAAGTTCCTGAAGCTATTTACAGATTTGTTTACATGTAGGAAGCAATTAGCATTTCTTTACTAACCTCACTTGGGCAATCACCTGAGTGCATCCTGTCTCTTTGGGGCTGATAAAAAGGTACTACAGACCACGTCAGTCTAACACAGGCATACTAAACAACAGATCACCAATTTTTTATGGGACTTGCAGCTCCAAAGAAAATACTGCAGTCACTGAACCTGACCTACAATGAGACAACGTATTCTTCAAAATCCTGAGAAAATAGAGTAAATTTTGCTGAGCTCCAACTGTGCAGAGCACTGCTGGGATTTGCAGGAATGAAGAGGAAAAAGATACATGAATGTCACCTGAGGGACCAGAGCAAGGCTTGGGTACCATATAAATCAGCTGAGACACAAATAAGGGCTGCGTGCATGCTTTTAGCTCTTGGTCAGTGAGGTAGAACATGCTGATCTCACTGCTCAAGCACATCATAGTGCTGATCTCAGCTAACACAGCAGCCTACTGAGCCTGTTGGTATACCAAGAGTAATATGCTGTACCTTACATGTCTACGAGGCTAAATAACTTTTTTTGAAGAAGAATCAAAAGACAGAAAGGGGACAGCAGCAGTAGGAGGGAAACTTCTGTCAGGAGATAATGGGAGAGAAATAGTTCATGTTCCACACTCCCTCCTTCAGTTAGATGTGCAAGCACACAGACACACTGCTGTGCAAAAGAGCTCTACTGTGCTTAGAACTGGGGGTACGCAGTGGACAGGCCCTTTTCAAATATCCAGTACGGGATTACTTGTGGATAGTCCCCGAAGGGATCTGGTCTCAGTTTCATGCATAAAGGAAGCATATGATTCTTTCTAGGAAACTAGTAACATTTGCAACTCCTGTGACTACAGATTTTCATGCTTGTTCTTACAACATTTCAACCTATTCCCTTCAAAACAACTCCAAAGCACAAATTTTATTAGCCTACAGCAGCATGTAACTGAAGTGGAGAATGGGGTAGAGCCCTTCCATCCCACCTGGTCTGGTAGGGGGAATGCTGGACTCAGTACCCAGCAGAGTTAGACTGACTGGTTCTGCCACCAGTCTCTCAGGACAATTTGCCACTGTGTCTTGGGCCCTCCATATCTGTAAATTGAGATACATCTCTCTCCTCTGTTAAATGCTTTCACTTCCACAGTTAAAATTCAGAAGCTCAGTATCATGGCTGAACCCCACAGAATCTTAGCTGAAAACTGAAAGAGCTGCTCATGCTTCAACTATACCATAATATGCTCAGATAAATGAGTCAAAAAAAATTATTGCTTCTAAACTTACAAACAAATCTCACTGAGAACTTCTCTTCAGAACACCATCAGAAACATTCAGAACCATGAAGACCGGGAACAAGGAAGGAAAGGTCTATGCCAGACATCACTATTACCCTCCTCTTCTTTCCTCTCAAGAGCCAGCAACAGCCAGCAGTAATCATCTGCCAGCAGAGTAGCTGTATTCACCATGCTAAACATATTAAACACAAAAGGCTGGATGAGAGCTGCCTGGTAAAGCTCTATGTGTGCCAAAGGAGCCCTCCATGTGTTTAGAAAAGAGGACATACTGCACAAATGATGCCACATAAATCTGGAGAGTAGCATTCTGGTGTTACATTGACCACACAGAACAAGCATGTGGGTCCTCCTTGTTATGATAGCAAGAAGTGTTGTGAAGGCAGAGTGAACTTGACCACCAAGCAGCCCACATGCAATTGACTCCAGATACACAAATGGGGAAAGGGAACACAATGAACAGACACAGACACTGTTCTGTTTAGTACTGCAAAGGAAAGGGTATAAATGGTCTTGTGAATAATTTTGTGGAAATGGGCACTTTTCTCAGATGTCCCACATTTAATCTGTCTGACAGCTGACAAAAACTTATATATTTATGAGGATGCAAGATGGTCATCCATGGCAAAGCTAATCTGCTAGCTTTAGTGCTACTGGTTATGGATTTGTGCACGTGTGCATTTGTGGGCAGTTCAAACCTCAAATAAATTTATAGTAATCTCACCTTGCAGTACTGTATGACAGGCAAAGCTTTTGGATGAAATCAGTCAGAAAGTTCCAGACATTGTTTTACAATTTGCAGGAATAGCCATATAGTTCTCTCAGAAAACACTGGAAGTGATAAAGTTGTCTCTAGTGTGGGAGGGAAATTCTTCAATAGATACAGATAGGAAAGTGACAGCCCTTCACTACCCATTCAGACTGAGTAAGAAAATGTTACTTTTGTTTAAAACAGTATCAGAACCAAAAAAAACTTTTACTTCCAGCCCTTCCTCTAAGTTGTTGGGTTTTTGATGGGTTTTCCTGGGGGGAAAGGGGGGAGACAAAGGAAAAAGAGGGCTTACTCTGTTCCCACTGTGTGCTCAGACTGATAAAACTTACTGCCAAAACCAACATAAATGGCACTTGAGAGTTTGATTTTTAAACTTAACCTGTGTAAAGGTTATTTTTAACAGTAGTGGTCTACCTGACCTTCCCATTCTACAAACACAGAACTCCCTCCTTTTATCCTTTAAGTTAATGCATCAACTCCTTCATCCAATACTTCAAATGAAGTGTTTCAGACCACCAAAGAAAAATTTTATGAACCTCAGTTTTTAGCTAGGCAAAAAGGTCATAGAATCATTCAATAGTTTATGCTGGAATGGACCTTTAAAGGTCATCTAGTCCAACCCTGCTGCAGAGAGCAGGAACATCTTCAGTTAGATCAGTTTGCTTAGAGGACTGTGAAACCTGACCTTGAATACTTCCAGGGAGGAAGCATCTACAGCCTCTCTGGGCAACCTGTTCCAGTGTTCTACCACCCTCACTGTAAAATATTTCTTCCTTATATCTAGTGTAAATGTACCCTTTTGTATTTTAAAATTATTACCTCTTCTCCTACTGCAACAGGTCCTGCTAAAAAGTTTGGCCTCACCTTTCTTATAAGCCCCCTTTAAGTACTGAAAGGCCCCAACAAGGTCTCCCTAGAGCCTTCTCTTTTACAGGCTGAACAACCCCAATTCTCTCTGTCTTTCATCACTGGAGAGGTGTTCTAACCCTCTGATCATTTTTGTGGCCCTCTGGACCCGCTCCAACAGGTTCATGTCTTTCTTTGTGCTGAGAACTCCAGAGTTGGATGCAGTTCTCCAGGTAGATTCTCAGCCAAATATAGTAAAATCACAGAATCACCTCCCTCAACCTCTTGACCACAATTCATTTGATACAGACCAGGACAGCCATTTACATCACAAAAAACACATAGCAAGGCTGGCAGTTCTGCAATGGAAGTAGAACAGTAAGAAGTGAGACAGTACTGAACTGCTGACAGCAAGTTGACATGTTTCAGGAATGAGTGGGAACATCTTGTTCTCACTTCTAAGCAGCTGTCCAGCTTTTTCCAACTCACACTGATACTGCATACACCAGAAAGTATAAGTATAGCCAGGGTTTCAGAGTGCAACCTGTGTCATTAACAGGCTCTGTTCAAATTCCATCTGCTAATGACTGTTTCCCTGGGATTTCTTTCCTCCCTTTCTTAAACCATGATCAACTCCTAAGTCTACGCAGGAGATTTATCTCAACTACATCGAGCACTTACAAGCTTTGCCTCTGTTATAGCTCTAAGGAGCTCCTACTCCAGTTTTCTCCACACATTAAAGGGAAAAGAGGAAATGCCAAGAAGAACCTAGTCTCCTCAAATCTGGATGTCAATAACCTGATGAACACACAGCAACTTAGCCTGCATCTCTGCTTCTGTTTCAGTAAAATTCCATACTTCTTTTCCATTTAATTAATGCAGCCTAAGAGAGAAACACTAAAATATTGCTTCTACATTTTCAACACCTCAGGAAGCTCAAAAGAGGATCCATACACACCACAAAGCATGTTCGCATGTAGCAGTCCTGTTAAACTCACATTTCAACTCAGATCTCATCTGGATCAATTCCCAAAGCCTGTAGCTCCCTGTCTTGAATACTTGCTGCTGTCTCCAAGCCTCTGTCAGGGTAAGAAGCCTGCTGGCAGTTTTACCTCCCCTCCAGCTAGGGCCCCATTTACACTTCCAGTCTGCAGACGTAAAGAATTGCTGCCAGCAAGAATTACAGATCTTTGTACTTGACTGTCATTACATAATGAAGATGGCATCTGTAACATCAGTACCAGTAGTATATACTGCAGAATGCTCTTCACCAAAAAGATGTTCTACCCCATCGCAGATGATCTATCCCTAACTTCCATTGTTCTACTCTTCTAGCCTTCCAGACAAACTTTGCACACTCCAAACTCCTCCCACTTTGCTCAACTTCAGCAACAGTATTCAAAAGTTACCACAAAAATACGGTGCCAACCGATAAAACTCAACATTCCTCTAAATGCCACAAATATTTTTCCTACCAAATGTAAAAAGACTAGATTTGCTTTACTATTAAAAAAATGTCAGAATATAGAACAAACCAGAAATGGGAAGATGATCAAATATTTTTCAACTCTTGAGCTATGCTTATGCTAGTAAGTGTACTACTTACCACCAAGTGCAAAATGGACTACTATGATTTTCTTCCTTTTACATGTATAACGCTGCAGTATTTATGTATGAGCCTAATCAGTCCTGGTTATAATTTCTGCCCAGGCTAAGAAGCCCCACTATTCTTACACACCTTCTCTCACCACAAACATTAAGAGACATCAGAAGAAACCAAAGGGCCACGCTACCACACATACTAGCAGCAGACCCTAGCATATGTCTGCAGTGCACAAAAATGGACACGAAGAAAGAAGACAGCACTGCTTGGTAAGCTCCTTGCATGTTATGTCCCTATATACATCCTATCTTTTTTTTTAATACTCTATACACACACAGTTGTGAACTACAGTCACATCAAAAGGAAAAAAAAAGAAAGGGGATTTTAATAAAAAATAACCCAAAATTTAACTTAGTCAGGCTAATCATCAATGGACAGGTGAAAAACCTGATAAATTTGTAAATCTTTCACAAAACGGTAAGTTTAAACAGCCTAATACTAAGCCAAAAAATTCCTATCAATCTGAACAAAGCGTACACCAGCACTGTATTTCACTGTACAGCATTACCATTAAACACCTAGAAGACTTGGAACCAAAATGCTGTCGCTCCTAATTGTCTAGGAAAAACACTAAATGATACAAAACCACCTAAAATTTTTCACAGAATATGCTCCTCTATAAAGGTTGCAACATACACAGCTTTTGACTGAAAAACTGACAATAAAAGTTCAGTCTCTTTGTGCATGTAGAATCATTTAGCAATTTTTGTCTTGCACATTGCATCAAATGCTGTGTTCATCGAAGCTCTACACTGTTTGTTCTTTGGTTCTGTTAGTCTGCTCTGCATAAATTTAATCTCATTCTCAGAATGTAAAAAGACAATTTCTCACACCAACTGGGTAAGTTTTTATCTAACCTTCTGACAATTTAACCATCTATTTAAAGTTTCTATGTTTCTAAAGTTTCTATGTTTATATCCACAGCATTGAGACTCCCTTAAAATTCACTTGCACTCTGCTCCCAGCTTTCTGCCCCCTGGATTCAGACAAAAGCCCATTTCAGCAAGAAATTGACTGAGCCAGGTAAGAAGTAACAAGAGACTCTCAAACAGACAGCTCTTAATTTATTGCAGGTATTCTGGTGTTACCCAACATAAAAACACAAAATCAAAAATTGGGGTGGATTTATCTTCACTCCCAAATACATGGAATTGTACCTTTCAAGCACACATTTGTATTCCTATATGATTCCCTCCAATTCTTTGCTCTTTAATGTAAAGGGACTCCCAACATTCAGCATCATTTGCCTCCTTCAGGGATCAATCTTACAAATCTCTGCAAATCCCAAGGTCAGCTTTCCATATACAGTTAGTCACTTAAACTAGCAAGTAGATAAAAACTCCATAAATTAGAACTATGAATACAATAAAAGAGGATGAGAAAAGTTTGTATTTGTTGGGGTTTTTTTTAATAGTTGGAAAACTCCTTCTCAGGAAATACTTTCATTCACTAAATTTCAGCATCAAGTACAGGACAGAAACAATCCAGGGCTGAAATCAACTGACTTACAACAAAGGAAACAATTTTTAAAAATGAAAACTTCTTTGAATATCATTAAGATGCTTGGGATATAGATGCAAATGTTGCAGCACTTCCTGAAACAGCAATGCCTCTTAATTCACATCTTATAGATGTGAAATCTCAGCACATTCCAGTTTCTCTGTGTTTTCAACTTCTTCCTATATTTCTTTTCTTTATAAAACCTTCCAAAAAAGCCTTTTAGTTCTCTCGCGACAGATTTATTCTTTGCTCTTTTTACAGATCCCAGATTTTCCTGTGCCACGTGGGAGAGTCTCTTTCCTAAGCTGTAATGGAAAATGCCAGTACTTAAAATTCAGACCCATAACCCATAAGCACTGGCTTGTAAGTCAAGATAGCCTAAGCAAATCTGCAAAGTCACAAAGAAGCAAAAATTGGGTTCCTCTCAATCTCTGTTGATACAGTGGAACATCCCATACAAAAAATAGATAGCTGGTGAAACCAAATGGCCACAGGTCTCATCATCAGGAATCCCAGTCCCCTGGGGTAAGAAAATCTGGAGGAAGGAGGACTCTCCACTGGTCAGTGAGGATGGGGTTAGAGATCATTTAGGCAAACTGAACACACAAATCCACAGGTCCCAACGGGATGTACTCACAAGTGCTGAGGGAGCTGCCTGATGTTATTGCTAAGCCACTCTCCATCACCTTTGAAAGGTCACGGAGAACAGAAGTGCTTGACAATAGGAAGAAAGCCCATGTCACTCCACTCTTCAAAAGGGGCAAGAAGGAGGACACAGGAAGCTGCAGGCCAGTAAGCCTCACTTCCATCCCTGGAAAGGTGATAGAACACCTCATTCTGAAGATCATCTCTAAGCATGTTGGGGAAAAGAAGGTTATTGGGAGTAGTCAGCATGGATTGAGCAAGGGGAAAATCACACTTGACCAATATGATAGCCTTCTATGATGGTGTGACTAGCTGGGCAGATGAGGGGAGAGCAGTGGATGTTGCCTACCTTGACCTCAGCAAGGCTTTTGACGCTTCTCCAATAGGAAAGCTTAAGAAGCATGGGTTAGGTGAGTAGACAGTGAGGTGGATTG
>VZZY01027662.1:0-26971 GCA_013400335.1 Eurystomus gularis
CTGGCACAATATATATAACTTATATATATTCACACTGCGGTGCTCAAGTTGAGAGCCACCCTAGAATCTTCAAAAGGTGCCCTATGATGTTACAAAAATTTGCTAGTATAAGTACTGGTCCCAATAGCTCTCACATAGTTTATAAAACAACCCTGCCTACAAACATTAAGAGATCCCTTTAAAACACTGGAATTACCTAGATAAAAACTTTTCTTTGCTATCTTTCTTTTTTTTAGGGCATAACTATATTTGTTACTATAGAGCTTGCACATCATTAATTGTTTTTAGGAGTTAAAAAACATTAGAAGTAAAACACACTTGAAGTAAAGAAATGCTTTGGATTTCCCATCATGTCTCTGTTAAAGCTTTCATTTGATACTTTGTCACATTAAACAGACACAGAAGCTTGTCTTTTATAATTCCAAGAATTATAATTCCATTGACAATAGCAGAAAGGTTGCATTCTTCTGTCAGGTCATCAAGCAACTAGTGCATAAAAGACAAGCTTTCTCCAAATCTATTGTAATTTTTTTAAACCCTAGACAGAGGTATTCCACAAAATCCTAGGTAAAGTGTGATACCAGTAAGATCCTCCACAAAGACTCATGAAAAGCATCATGGAAAATTAGGAACCTCTGCCAGCTCTCTGCACAGGAATAGAAGAGAAATCACTGTCTACTTTGTGCCCCCCACAGTGGCATGACAGAGGCACAGCTTATGATCAATCACAGTAACAAAAATGTTACGTGGGTAAAAACTGCTGGAAAAAAAACCCCGCATTTTTTGTCCAGTAAAATCCCTTGATAAATTGTTTTTACTGTACACCTTGGCTATCTTCATCTGCCCTCTGCCCACAAATTCGTGTCTCTCTCTTTCACCTCTTTCTGACATCCCTAAGTATCAAGCCACAAGGCACAGCTGCTATTTAAAAATTATCACCCACCTAAAAGCAAAGCCTTGTTTTCTCAAAACCTACAGTTTTTCTTCCAAAAGAACTTAAAAACCACACAGCAATTAACTTGAACGCATGGAGGCGTAACTGACACCCAGTAAACAATGCTCTCAAACTCTTATGTCTGTGCACTTTCCATGGTTGAGGGAATAGTTGATAGAAATGTCACTTAACTTTACATGTCTGGAGAATGACAACTTCTAGATGACTTTTATTATCAGTGGAGAGAAACAGACATTTCGGTTGTATTTTTGGCACTAACCTTAGAATGATCTTAACCACGTCCTAGACGGCCTTTTTCTCTTCATTAAGTACAAAGTGGGGGCAGGTCAGGTGTCTACACCACTGGTTCACATGTGGATGTCTATGTTGAGAATGTTTTAAGATATGGCCTACCCTCAGTGTAAAACAATGAGGCAGCCCTGTCCTGTTTAGCACTGCTGTAAATTGCACAATACAGAAGAGTATGTGGATAAAATATAGTGAACACTTAGCTTAGCAACAGGTAGAGGAATAAAATTCACCTACCATGACCATGACAGACAAAACACTTGTCCAAAAGGGAGTCTTGGCTCATTATTGAAAAACTACAGCTTGAAAAAACAAACAAAACTCAAAGCTAAAATCTTCAAAAAGACTGTCATTTCTACTTTCACACACACACACAAAAAGATACTGATCTACAGAAAAAACAGATGCTTAAGTACATTCAAATGCTGCAGGAAAACATGAACTATTCAATGGTTTGTAGCAAAAGCCAGTATTCTAAGATAATAACTCCTCACCATGATTGTTAACAAAAAAATCCACAAAAAAGGCAATGTTGGACAAGCATAAAAATTCTGCTCTCAAAAAATATATCACTGGGCAGAAAAATATAAAAGACAGCAGCTGAAAGCATTTCTCAAATAGCACCTAACTCCTATAATTTCTTTCTTCCTCTTTCAAAAACCAACATGGTTAGATCCTTGTTTATAGTCCCCATGTTGTTTAGCAGGATGAGAAAGGCTCTGAAAGAAGCCAGAAGTTTATTTGATATAAAAATGCCATTACTAGAAAACAACAACTAGTAATAGAACTAGAATGGAGATAAGAATCAAATTTGAAAACAGAAAGTTTACTTTCTCTAAAATAATTCAAACAAAACAATCTTATTCAATATCTAAAGATAACATTGATGCAGTATCCCATGTAATAAGGCTGCTACATAATCTTCAGGGGACAATCTTTTTTACCTAAAAAAATCTCTTATCCATCCTTTATGTCCAGAATTTAAGCAGAGCAAAGACTGTAAAGCTGACTTAATAACATGCAGCAGAGACTGAAAGAGCAGTAAGACTGAACCAAAATATGAGAGCCTCCCCCACCCTCCCCAAAATCTTATCAAGCAGCCAGCTGTCTCTAATAAGGGTGGTAGAGAGCAAACAAACTGAAGAACATCTTTGTGGAAGCTGGCAAGCTCTTCAGCGCCAGCACAAAAGCCTCAGTTTAATGCATTGTAAAGCTAGCTTCCCAATAACATATGAAAAGGTCATTTTTGATTGAAAATAGCGTTTTGATAATAAGAATTATCTAATAAACTTGTAAACGTGCTTTTCTTTTACTACCAAAATGCAATAAGCAAAGAGCCATTTGTGGAATTGAAGTTTCCATTTAAGAAATATTTTATAAGTTATACCCGAGGAAGCGATCCAGCATGGTTTTTCCTGTTATGGTTGTCATAACAGAGCTTTGACTGAAAAGTAGTGAAACCTAAGGAAACATTTTCATCTTACGTGCATTTACAGTCTGAAAAACCCGATATAGTATATAATGCATCTCACCAGTTTCTTTCCTTTCCCACAATTTTCTCACCTTTTACCCATATTTAAAATAGCACAGTGTAGTATATAATATAATTACTTGCATTCACCCAGAAAAGTCTATAATACATTAAAAAAAAAAAAAAATTAAAAGAGAAAAGCTACAGTACCAAATCCAGCATATTCTTTAGGTTTTGACAGCTGGTTCCAGCAGATACCACAGCCAGTTTTTCAAGTCACCTGTAAAGACTGTGTTTTGCAAACCCAGCTCCTTGCTCGTGCTCCTTCCCTTCTCCCACAGAGATTTCATGACAATTTCTCCTTGAGATTTTTGTGCAAAAATCTCTGCCCTGCTGACGTGTAAGGGATCCCAGGCCACATTGGGCCTCTGTCTTTTGGCTCTGACCAGACAAACATCTGATATTTCTCCAGTACTGTTGAATTAATTTTACAGAGGCATAAAACCAAATACATCAGTATAAGAAAGTTCTACATAAGTAGTCTCGTAACCAAAATGATAGCACGTTACTTTAGAAGGATTGTTTGAATATTACAATAGAATATACTATTAAGGAAGTATTAGAAATTACAAAACTAGCTATTTCGCTCATATTTGTTAGCATGAGACAAATTTAGCCTACATTTCACATAGTTATGCTTATACCAAGGGACAGGAAGAGCTTTCTGCACCAAAACCAGGCCCAGGCACATACCACTCATACAGAGGAAACCCAAACAACACAGGCCTGAAGAGAGATGCAGAATGTATTTCAAACCAGAAACCACTGAACGTTTTAGATATTGTTGTTCATAGGCATTTCTAAGTAATTCTTTTAAAATTGCATTTTGAATAAAAGTTTGTTTTACAAGCTAGTCAAATAGGTGGTTCTATACATTGAGGCAAAACTCATCTCTCTCTCCCCTCATTTCCAGCTAATATTTTCATGGAGCTTCATCTGCCAGCACATCCCAGTGCGCTAAATGACAGAAGTCATAGAGGCAGAAAAGATCCCCATGCAAAGTTATAAGCAAATACTGTGGAGAGAAACATCAGCGGCTGAAGAATTATAGTGACAGAATATGTGGGGTAAGATCATATCAACGGGGAGGTAAATGGCTTTCCTCGTGGGCAGAGACCAGGGATTGCATGGAAGACTTCCTATGAAGTCTTTACTGTACATTTTCCCAACAGTTCTTACTCCTCCCGCTGGGAATTCTCATGATGGTGTATATGGATAACACCATGTCAGAGAGAGCACGCTGAAAAGCACTGAAGAAGTCTCAGTACACAGAAGTTGGTCTACGATACTGGCACTTGGGTGAAGGGGAGAGAGGGCATTAGTTGTTTTTTTACACCTGAATTTTTTAAGCAAAGTTCAGGAAGCTTTGTAGAGGTTAATGCCACTACTGGATGACTGCCATCATGTAGCAGAGACCAGGCATATAACTGTGCCTAATTACAGACCAAGTTTAATCCACCAGATGATCTGGCTGTGCAGAAGTCTGGTAGGAGCTGTCAAGAAACATCACCTTGAGAGGCTCAGTATAGGCAGGCTTCAAAAGCTTTATTTCACTTTTGAAACACTTCTGCAAGTGCACCAGAAGGCAGTTTTAAAAATAGCTCTTTTTTCCACTCTAATGAAGCTTTTAAAACATTGAATATTGTTGAGCAAATTCAGCACATACCCAGAGCCAAGGAGCTACAATATGCTACCTAATGATATGAACACAGGGTATCCTGAATGTGTCTTCTGAATATGACCATTAGTTTTCCAGATTACTTTATTATGCAGGTATTTTACACAGTATGTCTTGTCTTTGACAACCAGCAGTAAATGAAGGCAGAGTCAAGAGTTTCTGGAACAGAGTGAATTATTTTCTTAACTATCGGTAATCACGGACACTGCATTTCCACAAAAGCAGCATTAGTACTTGATTTATTTCTATCCAAAAGTTAATGTGGTGTTATAGCAAGGAAGCGTAAGAGACAACTCTTCAAACTGCTCTCTAGAATGAAGCGAAAACACTGCAGTTCAGATAATAGCAATGGCTGTCTCTTTGCTAATTCAGTATTTTTCAGCCTTTTCTGATTCATAGATACAGATGAGTTTTCCATGGAAGATACGGCTCCTTTTAAAACATTAATATACATGTGTCTCTGAATGCATTATGTTCATTTGACTTTTGTATTTCCCAACATGCAGGCTTCAAAAGCAGCACAGGGATCCTCCTGAGGCTGCAAATGCCAGGCAGGGACAGTAGCGAGGGCAAGGCAGCCACTGCGTTCCCATGGAGGTGAGCCTGCTGTCATCTTTAGCAAACCAGCTTCAAGAAATCCCTGTGCCCAGGAGGTGCTCATATGCACCTATTCAATGTAACAAACTTTGGGCCATATATTTGCAGCGACTCCCTAAAACACAAGCCAACTACAGGACATGAGCAAAAGATGGGTGTCATGTCAAACCCCTGCGTGGCATTTGTGCCACAGGAGGAGCATGGAACTGCCCAGGGAACATGTTCTGTGCTCCTCTCAACTTTTTTGGGTCACTCTTCCTGGTCATCACATGTAGCATGGCCTGCCTGGCCAGCAAGGTCCCACTGACCTCCAGAGGCAGGGCCACATGCCCACCCCAGGCCAGGCCACCCTCCTCCCAGCTGCAAGCCAGGTCTGTTACCATAACCCCCTCCCATTCAACCCAAAAGCACATTTTCAATCCTTTCTGCTTAACCAGCCACACAGCTACAGCATCTCACCACCATAGAAGTACGGAGGCTTTGCTCCAGCCCTCTCCACTGCATGAGGGCCCCAAAAGCAGAAGTGGGCCACAGCACCAGCTGTTCCTGAGGACACCAGAGATGGGTAACATATAGTGGGAGAAAGGCATGTGTCTCTGCTTGAACGTGCCCTGGGGCAGGTGAGGGAAAGGTGGGTCTGCAGGAGCATTCTCAGAGCCTGTCTGCGCTGCCTCTTCACCGGAGAGAGGGTGCAACCAGAAATATGGCCAGCTCTGGTGTGACCATATTTCTGCAAGGTAGCAGCAGCTCTCAGACCCCAGAGGGATCAGCTCTTCAGGAGAAAAGTCCTGCATTTCATCCACCTTGCTGTGCACCAACAAAGACATCCTGCCTATATCAGAAATGCCACACCTGAGAGGTGGCACAACAACCTTTATAATGAAAAGATCTGCAGAAAATAACAGAGGCAATCTAGTCCTGGAATGGCACCTATCTCAGGTTTTACGGACTCTATTTGTAGGGAAGAAAACTTGGACTGTGTCTGTCACTGCCTGACGTTGGCTCTCAGCAGCCAGGCTCTGGTGAGGTAGATCATGCTGCCTTCTACTGATACCACTGCCTCTGCCGTGCATCATTCACATGTAATGTGTCAACTTGGCAGAGGATGCTCTTAGGCTAGACTATATTCAAACTCCTCCACTGACCTTTAAATTTGTCTTGAGACTCACTTTACCATTTTATTTTCCTTGTTTATTTTGACCTTAAAACATTAGGCAGAGACTATTTCAGTGCTGCCTTGGCGTGTGTGCTTTAATGCTGCAGCCGCTGCTCCTACTGCCAGAGGCACAGGAACAACCATCACTTCTGTCAATCCATTCCTTCAGAACAAACTCAGACCAGCAGAGTGGACCAGAGCAGCATTGCAAAGCTTCACACAGAAAGCACAACAACCCTTGCAAGGCCAACAGCTCATGTTTTGTTCAGGTGGATCGGGAGGAGCCACACTGGCAGCATCAGCTAATTTGAAACCCAGGCTCAGCTTCAGGCAGGCACTGGCCTGAAGGCACTGGGGCTGTGGATCCTGGAGGGAGGGCATGTGCTCCTGTGATTCCTTCCAGCGGTGCTGCTGGAGCTGCCCAGGGCGCTGACCTCTCATACTGAGGGCAGCAGCCAACCTAAAGCCTGTCTGCAGGGCTTTGCCTCGGCAGCATATGACAGCTACTGACAGCTAAGCTATTTTCTGACATCTTTCTCACTTAGCTGCACTTTTTTACTTCTCTTTATGTAGTCTGTTTTGGTTTTTTTTCTACAGTGTTGAATATTTTAGCTGGGCTCCTTAAATAAACTTTCATCACATGGAGGCAAAGAGGGGAAATTGAATGAAACTTAAAAGAAACACAAGGTTTTGCAAGTAGCTTTGATGTTCTCTAGCTTTTTATTTATAGAATACAGATTAACTTCCTTTTGTTAACATCTATTGTTGTTTTATAATGGGCGCTGCAAATGCTTTGATAAATGAATTGAAAGAGTTTGCTGCAGCTCCTGCTAAGTGCCCTGACTTGCTAAAAGTGGGTTCTGTACAAATGTGTTTCTGACTGAAAAATGGAACAGGAAAATTTCATCTGATTTTGGATGGTTATGAAATAAAGCAATTGCTTTGAAGCCGTGAAATCCTGTCTCTTTACTCATATGTAACCCATAAAATTCAGCCTTGACTTAACCCACACATCTGTATAGGAGAAACACAATCAGTAAGTCTACTCTTTAGCTACTCACCTTTCTTTATATATAAACATTGTTTTGCTAAGACCCTACACATCCCTTTTCTTCTGCCTCTTGCATCTATATTATCAGTACCTCTTTATAATACATTGGGCTATTTTGCTTCTGAAGTGGACATCAGAAGCTTCCTTCATTAAATCAGATCCTGATTGCAATTTTCTACAGATGTCTAGAATCATCCCAAAAGTAGCAAATATTCTGAGACTTCCTAGGATCCCTAGAAAGAATTAGTAGTGAAATCTATTATGAATGAGGCTAGGTATGTGCATTTTAACAGTAGTGGCTACCAGGTGGCTACCGCTATTTCCCTTCCTACTTCCATTCAGCCACCGCATATTGTTTTCACATCTGTGGCTGTCCTCAGTGCCTGTGGGCCATTCCTAATACCAGAGGAGGCTTTCAGTTCAGTACTTTCACAAATGGACAGATAACCTGAAACTCAAGTGACAAAGGTTTAAAACAGCGCAAGCACTGAGGCGTCTAATGCGCATTTTAAGAAGATAGTGGCCATCCACTATCATCCAAGGAGAATGTTTCACAAACTTCCAGCTGTCCCCACAAACCACATTCATACCAATAAATTAAACAGGCATAACCTCAAGGTAGGTATGTAGTAGTTATTTATAGAAAAAAGTCAGAAAGCAGTCATAGATAAAACACCCTTTTCAGTTTGTATGGTGTTCAAATGCCATTTTGCATCACGTAGTCTGCAAGTGACTTATCTCTTCCATCCCTTTTGATTTCTCATTTTCTGGTCTCTCACAGCTGCGTTCAGCACAATGGTGCAGCTCTTTTTACTGAAACCAGATGTCCTGGTAGCAATGACTGAGGTAGCAATGTGCATTTGAGTCTTCTGAAGCCATAGAAGCAACCGAAGGCAGAATATGAGAGCACTGGACGAGTGCCCCAACCACAAGGCTACATGTAAAGTTCAGCAACTTGACTAGGCAAAAGAAAAAATTAGGTATTTGTCCATACTCAAATCAACCATATTCAGCAGTTGATTTCCAACTTGAGGCTATGAATTTCAATCTTTTATGGTTCCCAACTCAAGTGTTCAAGGAGTTATCTAGTTAGTAAAAAATACCCTCCCTTCCACAGCATAAATTGGTAAATATTCTTATCAAAATTTTTTTTTCTCAGATTTATATCAGATGAATATAACCCTTTGGTATTTGTTCTTCTCACTAGCTGTAAGTGCAATAGCAGTGTGATTCACCACTTCATCATCTGAAGATATCATTCAGTGACATATACTAAAGTTTGGGTTACTACAACATCCAGCTGATTTCTCTCTATCTCTCTTCTTTTTTAAGAAAAAAAAAAATAAAAAAAATCTCTTAATCCAGTCTACTAAATTATTCTCATTTACTTGATTTCATCTGTAAGGTGATTTCAGAATAGAAAAACATCTTGTCTTTTTTAATTTGTTTGTATGCTGTTTACACTATTCAGGGCTCCTTTCTCAGCCACCTCTTCTACCTAACTGGCTGGATGAGTAGAAGGTGCTCAAGTAAGTTGCACATTCCCTTTATTCAAATTTATAACCATACAATTTTCAGTATTTACTGATTTCCAAATCAGTTTTGCAAAAACAGGATTTGGGGAATTGGACATGCTAGTTAGCTGCCATTCCTCTCCTCTTTCAGATGCTTCCTGCTCTTTGCTGCAAGCAGAATGCTCTCTTTTTGTGTTAGCTTTTTAACCCCAAGGACTTGAACTCTATTTTTAGCCTTGTATGAATTACCAATATAATGCATTTAAAGAACCTATCACAGATGTCTAAAACCTTGGAAGTAATTAATTAAGTCCTGCTATTTCCAGACTACACCAAAACAATTTGTCATTGCATGTAAAATGGTATAATCGAGTAGTATAAATGTTTTCAGGCCAAGTCTCGCTATGAATTATTTAGTTCATCTCTCCTAATTAAAGACCTATTGGAGGATTAATGTCTCATAACCTGACAAACTACTTTACTAAGTAACAAATTATCCATATAATGACCTCAAACTAAATTTATATAACTCGAGTAGCAATTTGCATAAGTATACAAAATCCATTGGAATAGCGAATATTCTTTCTTGATACTCACAACAGATTTTCAATCTGCGTTCAAGAAAGGAATTCGGAGCAAATGCAAATTTACATTGAAAAAAATCACTCAATGGATGTCTGATATTTTCATTATTTACATAAATATCAGTTTATAAGGACTGCTTCTATGAATACAACATAGATATGCTGTGAAGTGAAAGCACAGGTACCCTCATGGAAATATGACTTACTTTCCTCTGTCATGCATGCAACACATAAATTTCCTGGTTATAGAATTTGTATCATAAAATTACAGCATATGCTATGCACCTGAAAGTGGTTGTGAAAAGGAAACAACGTTAATAGTTCAAAAAGGTAGTGAAAGAAGAAATAGGGCAATATAGAAATACAGGTCAACGTAGAAAGATGACATTTTGGGCCAATAGAGAGCAACTGCCTATATTGACATAAGGATGAAAGCAGGATGCAGTGTTATGCTTCCACAAACAAAATGTTCAGAACTGTTTAGTTGCCAAAAATTGATAAAGCTAAATATTAACAGCAAAAAAGAAAAAAAAATCCTAAAGTGAAAACAGATAGCAGTGCTTTATAAGCTCCCTCTCAATCTCCTAGGGCCCTGGCCATCTGTGTTTCCAGAACTAGAGGCCCAGCACTGATCCAGTCCAACTGTGTAACTGTGCCTCCAGTTTCTGAGAAAATTACTAAGTTGAGAGAAAGAGCTGTGTGCAAGAGTAGAACGAGAAAAGAAAAATTACAAATAGGGTACAGTTGTTGACATGGGTCTTTTCAGTAGCTCAAGAATTCAAGAGGGAATGGTAAGCCAACGCTGTTTTGCAGGAGTAACACCAACTTGGAAAGGTATACAATCCTGAAGGGAAAAGACATGGATGCTGGTCAAGTGAGTTGGGTATCGTCGGGTCACCAGTCTGAGCTGCCAGTGACAGCAGTGATGACAGAGCTGGTGGCAGACGGCAGCTCAGCAGCGCTGTGGAGCCAGTGCCGGGGGCTGCAGAGGCTGACCCTTCCCTGCTGGGCTCACGCTGGCCGGAGGCGCTGCACGCTTAGCCTAATAGTTAACGCTAATGCTTATGGACTGATGCTTAGCCTAACAGCTCATTAAATCCTACCTATATTCTGTGTGCTAGTTAAATAATAACTGCTTTGTACTTTATGTCATATATCTCCTATGTCTTTTTGTACTAGCTAAGGACACCTGAACAAACCGAAACAAATCGGCAAAAATGCCTGCCACTTTCATATTCCTGTTTAGCACAGGCTTCTGACCTATTTCTGTTGAGTAGAGCAGATCAGGCTATGACTGGGTAACTTTAGAGTCCCCAGTTTTCAGTCTCTAAGCCAAATTACACCTTATTTCTGTTTTCTTTTTGTCCTGCTTTTACTAGGCCACATTTCTCTCAATTTTTTTGTAAAATGAAAAACAAGTGCCAACTCTTCTTGTCTCCCATTAGCATCTGTGGAAGAAATGACAATCAACATACATATTCCAGTCTGACTGGAGACAAGCGCTTAGAGTACATAAAGAGAATTTATTAGATCTTTGTCTTTGATCCTGAAATTTCTACTATAATACACGTAATTACAATAGACAATGCTGAGCAAAAAAAACCCCTGCACTCTTATATACCAAATGCCTGCAAGAAAGATGAAAAATAGCCAGTCACAACATCTTACTTGCTTCATAAAATAGAAAGGCACAAATGCATTTGGAGGTGACTTCTGTATTTTTGGGGAGAGCACATGAAGAAATCTGTTTTACTGATGAATCCATAGCAGGGAAGACTAGCAAACTCCTGAAATCCATTAAAAACATGATTTTATTACTCATCCAAATCCAAAAGTAAAACAGAGAAAAAAAATCCAAACCAGAGTGAAATTTAAAACAGACAAACAGTCCTCACCGAGCAGGAGTTTAACAAACCTCTAAATTATCTAGCCTTACAAAAATGCTGCTTAGGAGGAAAAAGCCCTTCAGGTAATAGAGCAGTTGCCTCTGAAAATCAGGCAAGAGTTAGAAAGCATAAACGCTAGCAAACCTAAAAGAACGTCCTTAGGGTTGGTTTGTTGTACTCTTGGGATAGAGCATGGCATAAATACCAATACATAATAAAAGATTTTCAAAATTCCTGTATGAAAAATGGAAGATAAGACAAATAGAACATCTCTACCATATTCTAGACATATGAAAAAATATACTAGGCTGTTAAAACTACTGGAGAAATCTGTTTTTGAAAGTCAGACTAATCGCAATGCAAAATATACTGCAATTTCTCTGTGAGTTAATGCTCAATAAAATGTAGAGAATAACATGGAAAAATACAGTGCCCTCAAAATAAATTATAACTGTGTTTTACACATATTTCTTATTTAGGAATATCTATGCTTCTATAAAATTATCCCTCCATCTTTAGAATTCACGAAGCATCAGCTTCACTGTAGGTCTACATTCTGTGTTTTGTGTAAACTACGTATGCACACAAATCCTTCTGCAGAGCTGAAGGAAAAAAAAAAGCTGTTTTGCAGGGCTCCCTTTTCTCTGGGTCCCAGTCTATCTCCTGTACAGCTTGTCCTCCATACCAACTGGTTGTTTTAAGACCCAGTGGCTGACCTGTCTGCTGTTCAGTCTGGCTGAGCCAGTGATAAAATGCACACCTGCTTCCTCAACCAGTAGTTAAAACCTGCTTTGATATACCCTGCTCTATCTATACTGCTTCTGCCCTACCCCAGTAATCCCCACTACCTTGGCACGTGGCACAGCACCTTCCTAGACAGAAATTTAGGAAGACCTGAGGTTAGCAAAAGATGCAGTTGAGAACTGAAGAATGAATTTTGATGGACTTCTGTATTATTTTAATTATTTCCAGAAGGAGCACCCTGAGTTGGGTAGTTGGTTCCCTTTAATATAGAGATTGCATTTAAAATACTTCTGTGGTGTGTTTTGGATATATTTTTGATGGTTTGCTCCTACAGTTCTGGAGGGCACAACAACTTCTTGAAAACAGCAGGGGAAAAAAGTGACAGGATGAACTCTTGTGTTTTCTACTGGGAGTTGCAAGGTCAATGCTGATTTAATTGAGATCTGGGGAGCACAGCTTTACCCAGAGGTATAAAGGAGGAAGGTGCTACAAGGAGATTTCTTCTCATGAAAATTTCAATTCAATCAATATGAAAGCTACACATTTGGATCAAAAATGGCAGGGAATCCTCAAGGACTCTTACAAAGAGCTCATGTAATCTTAAAGCAGCCTTTGATAGCCTGGGAGAGATCATTTTGTGGCTTTGAAAATGCTGAAACATCTAAAAAGAAAAAATCAATGTTGCTGGGATCTTTACTTTAAAATTAATGTCAGGCAGTGACATTTCTAACTATTTTGTGTGCTTCTATGCTAATTTATTTCTTCACCAATAAGGCTGTTCCTAGGAATGTTACAAGTTCTCTAAGTCTTAATGAAGGTACTTGAATAAACATGAAGCAAAGTTGGAGGGCCACCCTAGGACATGTCAATATATTACCTTGATTAAGAGTTTGTGCTAGAAAAATGTTTTATGTCCCATTATGTTTAGTGTCTCTATGTAAGTGTCTCTTTTTTGTTTTGCAATATGTATTTAAATAAAAGTCCTGACTGATTTTTGTCCTTCAAAGGCTAAATTAAAAAAATTTACTTAGGTGTCCTATTTTAGTTGCTGTATTGAAATATTTCCATCTATAGCATCACCTCAGTTGGATGCTCAGTTTTCATATAAACTTATACCAAACTGTTTACTCCCAACTCCATTTTAGACCAAATCATGTAGGTCTGGTTCAAAGCAGGCCTCAAAATAAGTAGGTGAGCTGGTTTGAATATTGGGAATTTTATTTGAATTTGACTTGCAGATATTTGAGTAAGCCTACAGTAAGTAAAAATATGTGTATAGTGTATGCAATATGTTATTATTTTTCTTAAATGCACTGTATACATTTACATTTATAGTTTATATACTACTTATTACATTTTTAAATACGAAGAAGTGAAGAAAACACTTATAAAATAAAATTATGTTTTAAATTATCTGAGATTTGTGACCTGCAACATCAAGTACACTTACATTTTGTTTCTGGAACATTTTTACTTTGCTTTATTTATATCACAGTTTATTTTGGAATGCAGCAGCACTGATAATATCTTCAAAGGGATATGTGCTCAAAATCTATGACTCAAAATCCAAACCATTTAAAATTAAATAACTATCAGGGGGCATGTGTAATACAGTGAATATTAAAGAAACTCTAAGCTGATTATAAGCTTATTTATTCCCTTGTGTGGAATAAATGGATATGCAATTTGCTTTGGATTTATGCTTAGATTTAATCTACATTTGAAAAAAGGTTGCTCACTGGATTTCCAAGATAACCAGAAAATCAGACCAAATTAAAACACTCATTGGTCTTATCAGATTTGTCTACTCTCCATACATATATATGCACAGACAGACACAGTTATATATAAACCCTTCAAGTCATCTTTCACTCTACTTTCTTCCCTCATGATGATACTATCACCTCTGTGTCCCACAAAATGGGGCTACTGCATCTTCCCTAATGGACTACAATGATGTCATATGAAAAAGCTGTATCACCATCAGCCAGTTTACCATCACTCATTACAAAATTAAAATTTTTATTTAAAAGAACTGTCTTTTGCCATAAAAAGATCTTATAAATAGTAAATAACTCATATAGCATAGTAGTATTTCCAGATACTGCCTGTGTTTGAGTCTGGATGCAAAAGACCGAGAAATAACAGAGTTCCATTGTATGGCAGTACTGCCACCAATTACCACTTTTTTAAACCATGGCATCTACTACCAGGAAAACTGCATGTACTTATAGCTGAGTCAAAATAATGTAGCTCACTTGCCAGGGGAGAATAAACAGGAGGAACATGGAAGATCTGGGAAGCCATTACTTTAAATACAGCTATGACTTTGTGATTTTTCCAGGCTCTAACATTTCTGACTGCTATTGATTCAAAAGTGACTAGTAGGACTAGAACTTGCATGGTGGGCTTGAATCTGAGAGTATACACAGCACCAAAACTTATTAATCCGGCTGAAGTAAAGGAGATACTGTGATGGGGCAGAGACCTGATATATTTAATTAATAAAGAAGAAAACCCCAAATAACCCTTTGGACTTAAGCTTTGGTCAAAATTAAAGAGTCATTGATCATTAGAGATCAAAAGTATTATTGAAAGATATCAGGACAAGACAGATAAACAAGATAGTGTGAGATTTTAATTTGACTGACTGCTTAAGTGAAATCTTTAACACTGTTACTGTGACAGGAGACATAAAAGCTCAAGACTCGACTATAAAAGAAAATATAGCTACAACCTGAAATGCCAATTAAAAGGAGAAAAAGTGCCTTCACTTGTAATGGCATGGAAAGTAGTTCTCCAAAAGTATCACCAAATTTAAAATATGGCTAGCAGTAAGTGATCTACCTTTTATTTTAACTATTAACTGAACCTTTTCAGAGCCCCGGAAGCTAAGCGTGAACTTTCATGCAACCAGAACCAAGTGCATCTCACACACTTCCTAAAAGGCAGTTGTATAAAACAAGAAGTAACGATCACAGTAGAAACCACCACAGAAAGCCTCTCCCTCCCCAAGCAAAAAAATGAACTTTGTTCTGTACTGTAATCTTTACATGAGACCAATTTCTGCTACCAATCAGAGCCAGTCATTTCTCATCCTTTTTCCTGTCCTTCAAGATTTATCAGTTTAGTAATTTGAAAGGCTTATCAATCAAGTGGCTTGCTCACTCAATCTCAGTCTCAAATAATCTTCTTGTAGAGGCTGAGACCAGCAAGTGCCATGTGAAGAAACTGCATCTGTTCTGTGGAAGCAATTGAAATCACAGAATGGTAAGCATCAGAAGTGACCTCTGGAGGTCACCTAGTCCAACACAAATAACTTAGATTTGGAAAAATTAACCTCCTCCCTTTACTTATCTGTAGGCATGAAGTCACACACAATCTGTGTCAGCCAGAAAATGAAGCCACTTGGGCCAATTTAACATCTCAACATCTCATTTTGGGGAGTATTCACTTCCACATTAACATGGGACAATGGAGTGGGTGGGAGAAGGATGAAGAAGCAGGAAAAGACTGAGGCAGATACTCCTTGTAATGACTTCTGAGAGTCAAACAGGAGTCCTTTCAACAGCCACATTAAGAGGAAAGTAGCTGTTGTCCACTACAGAACTAGTTAAGATTTACACTTTTGTAACTGAAATATAGTGAAGAAGCTGAAAAAACTCAGATCTCATATTTTTTATGCTGGATAAGATGAACAGCAAACGTTTAGAGGAATATTTTCCTTCCTATTAACATAATTCTGACTTTCTTATATTGGACAAAGATGCTCTGGATACCTCTGATGTTTCACTGCCTCTGGTGGCTCTGCCAGCCTGTACCTCCTCATTTGCTCTCAGAATTGAGCAAATGTGCCTATCCATGTTAGTGGTGCAGGAGGGAGGAAGGATAAATGCCTCCAGTCAATCAAGTGTGCCTCCTTTCCTGTTCCTGCACCTACAGAATAAGCTCAAGTACAAAAGAGAAGAGAATTGGTGACTGGCGCTCTCTCTCGCTCTCTCTCACTCTCTCTCACATATCCATCTTTTTTTTGTGCACAAGCTCTGTTAAATGAGGTGGAGAAATGCCCCTTCCTGACCTGTCACATTTCTTTTCAGTCTGCAAAGACTCAAGATTTTCTTTTTGCATTTAATAGTATGTGAAATCACACAAGAGCTGTAGCTCTTGCTGTAGAAGAACATTAAACACAGAAAAATTGGAAGTGAAACATGTAGAAATAGGGAGCAGGTCATCGTCTTGATCCATAATCTCCAACTGAACCCTACCGCTACCCCCAAAAATAATGTTAAGTCATGTAGAATATTATAGAAATGTCACCTGATAAAAAATAAAATGCCTTTAAGAATTTAAATGGCAAGAGCCTTGAGCAGCTGACAATAGGTTTCTCCCAGAGAGACAAGTCATCTAGACAGAGGAGTCAGGATTACTGGAGCTAGCTGTCATGCAGCCCAGTGAACTTTCTGCATTTCTGTTAGCTGAGGGTATTGGCCTGTGCTGACCTTCTGTACTCTGCTTGAGGCAATCACATCAAACTCCCTTTCTGATGAGCCAACGTGAACGGCACTCTGCTAACGACTCTTCCTGCCACATTTCAAGATTCATGACAGTTACATCCAAAGGAATTATGGACTCCATATCTTTTGCCTGCAATTAATGACATCCTTTCAGTTCAAAGACCCTGAACTTCAATGCTAATTCAAAGGATATCAAAGTAATTGATAGTCTGCATGAATAAATCTGTGTGCTTTAAAATACTTAACCTTCAAAAAACCCATCAATTTATAATCATGGTGCCTTAAAATGGTGAAATCACTAATCAGAAGAAATTCCTGTGCATTACACATGCAGTTGGTTAACCCATATTACAAAAAGGAGTTAATTTCCCTATCAACTGGTTTCACAGAGGAAACTCAAAGAGCAAGTAACTACATTCTGCTTCTTCTATATGGGAGCTCTTACTTGATCTCTGCTGAGAAAACTTCTGCTCAATGCCAGTTCCATAGCTTGCATTTCTAGTGCTATTCCTGTTTTAAAAAAATCCAAACTAATTAGCATGTAACAACCAACATTAACAACATATGCTGGGACTTAAATGAACTCCTAATTTGTAAAATGTTCTCAAGGATGCTGTATTATTGATTAAAAATTAACATTTTCTCTTGCTCTAGAGTAATTAGTGAAAAGGTATGATAATGAATATTTATAAAGCTAAGGTAAAAACTTGATCATACCTTAAGACACCGACTTTGTGCTTGATAGCAGCCAGCAAACTGCTGGCAAGCAAATCTTATATATTAGGCTTTCTGGGCAAAAGTTCTTTCATTGCAGTCTACTTTACAACTAGAGCTGGGAATGTAAGAAAAGGGCAATTTCCCTCACAAAAGCCAAAAGGCAGCAGCAATAGTATAAAAAAAAAAAAAAGCACAGAAAGTAAAGTCAATCTAACTTCTAGTGAGTATTCTCAAATGTTTGTCATCAGAAGAGAAAGGTCAAACTGTCAAGTTAGCCAACACCTATGATAGAGTCAACAGCAATGCTAGTTCTAACTTTGCAGTTTCAGTTCAGAAAAACAGTATGTGCGTACTGCATTGCTCTTCTTTGCTAGGACTCCTTTGATGGAGTCCAAGGCCACAGCTAGACATCTTTACTGCATGAGCAAAGGTAAGATTTGGCCCTTCCTTCAGTTTTAGCAACAGCAGCTTATTTTTACAAGCTGCTCAACTAGCTATGTACTTCACTCTACACTCTTCACAACAATTATAGCTGCTAGCATTTTGTCTTAACATCAAATTTCCTTCTCTGCAAGATTTAATCTTTCCATAGCCCAGTCTGGATGGTCAACAAAACCTTCTAATTTTGTATTTTCTAGTTTTGGCTCTGTTAGGTTAGCAGATTTCACAGGCACTAAAACCTCTCTAATATTTATTAAAGAGATTGCCTCTGGATTTGCCATACCCAAGGTGATAAAACAAAGGTGTAAAACCTTTAAGACATACATATTTCAGAGATATTAAATGCTGAGAAATTAGTTACTTTGGAACACACACTTCATAGCTGCTAATGCTAGAGGTGCTAAATTCTGGGAATTACAACAGAAGAAAATACAAAGGAACAGCTGTCACCAGGTCTCTTCTTCAACATGAAGAAAAACATCATTGTTGTGTGGCCCATGGTCTTTAGAAACAGAAAGGTGTATTAGGCGGTTACCAGGCAGGGAAGTATCTGCCTGTAAAGGACAATATTCCTTCAAAACATAAACATATCCCTAGCAACCCCTCATCTACAGCCCACATAGAATCCTTGGTGTACAGGCAGACAGGTGAGTATTACATTTCTTGCTTACTTCACTTTCTGGACCAGATGGGAATTCAGACTTCTCTGGAGAGCTGCCATCTCAATCTTTCCATAGGCAACTTGGACTTCATGTGTCATACTGAGAGCTCAAGGCAAGTTCTTCATCAAAAAGATGCTTTTTTCTTTGAAGAAGAGTCTTACTTACATAATAGCTGTGGCAACAGAATCTGCTGATTACAGCTGTGGCTGCAACACTTGTCTAGCTGCAGCCTTCACAGAAATGCTTCTGACAGTGAGGGGAAGGTTGTTAAAAGCTGTGTGACACAAACTGAAGCACCATAGAAGAGATGGTTTTTGTAGCTCAAAAATTTCTGGAGCTATTATAGGTGTTTTGAGCTTTCTGGAGTTGTCGGGAGTTTTTAATATAATTAATAGATGATATCTATAAAAATAGAATGAAAAAGAATCCTAAACTGAGGCCGCAATGTTATCTCTCCTCATAACTCCAAGTCCTGCTTCTCTCAGGTGAAGCCGCAGGTTCATAGTAATTAAAATATTAACACCGTTTCTGATAAAAAGGAAATATGCAATGCTTTTATAATGTAACTAACAAAAAATTTTTATCAGCACTTCTATTTTGCTAGTTAACTTTTAAAGTATTAATGATATAAGTTAATATGAAAGTTTTATATTAAGTCGTTGACTGCAGAAGGGCTGACTATAGCATTACCAATCACTAATGAAATGCTGAATGACAGAAGCTCACCACATCATATGCAGTTCTTGTTGACTTCAGTCAACTTATATAAGGGTATTGCTTGTTTCAATATCACAATCTGTTCTTCATAGACTATAGTTATATCAGGGAAGATTTCTTGCTTTCTTATTATTTCTCTTTATCATAAACCCGGTGAACTCAAAATTAAGAAGCAATGTCTCATCCTTCACTTGATTTACATAAAGAAAAACCTGAAAAGTTGTAAAGCAAGACTGAGCAACCATGTGCTCCAGGATGAGAAGAGTGAAACCTTCTCTTAAATCCCCTGGAGACCCCACTTGCCAATTAAGTGTCTGTGAAAATCCCAAGCAGGTCAGAGATAATACTCAACCACCAATTGTTATGTCTGGAAAAGAAGTGAAGCTGTTTGAGATGAAACACAAAAGCTGCTTGAGGAGACCCACACACCATATCCTAACAAGGGCAGAAACAGTGTAAGCTGGTCTCTGGAGAGGGGATTGGAGCTGGGTGAAGAAGGGAACTCCCCAGCATTGCCCTAACCCTCCAGCTTGGAGGAATTGTGCCCCTACTGCTCCAAGCAGGTATGTAGCATTGTGCTGCAGTGAGCTGAAGATCCTCCATTTTTTGTCTGGCCCTTCCATAAACTCAGAACTCCTCCCAAATATTATTTTGCATTACTTTTCTCTAGTGCTATGGCTTGTATTATATAGTTAATTACCTTCTACCCTGAACCTATGCTGATTTTGTAGCAAATGGGGAGAAAAAATAAAATCCTTTCTCTTGCAATCAGGGAGACCTCAAGGGACTATTTGATTGACATTCCAGCCAAAACTTCTGTTAGGATAATTGAACAGTTTTGGAGAAGGAGGAGCTACCTGCAGCACTTCTGACTAGTTCAATTAATTTTATTGAACAATTATCCTCTGAACATAGTGCTTGCTTCTTTTATTCACCTGTTCTTGTCAGGCACTTGTAAAATTTTTCTAGGAGATTCTCTAATTTCTATCATACTAACTATTGCAAATGAACATTAACCAAAAATCAAAGATCCAACATATCACAGAGATAAGTAAGGTAAATATATTCTTGAATTACAGAAAATAAAAAGTACAGAAATTAGAAGCTAAGAGACTTGAAGGAAAAGTATATCTTTTCTCACGTCAGAACAGCAGAACTGTGTAATCAAAGAATAAGAATTATTTCTTAACTTCATAAGAATTACAGATAAAATGAATTACAATGATAACTTGTATAGGGCTATTAATTCCTGATATATCTGTTTATTCCAAATTAGGTAGAGAGAAGAACTTTTACTAACACCATCTTTATAAACTTCTTACAGTTTAAGTCTTATTTATGTAAGCATAAACCAGCAAAACCAAGAGATATGTAGCTCTGCTGCCAGCAGCTGTTATTCTTTAGTGTTCCTGATGTAGATACGCGAAGGGTGAATCCTTCACTGTGGTCACATACAGTGTAGAACTTGCTGTTCTATTAGGCTTAACTTTTAGTTACCTCTCCCTTTAGATCAGCATGCCAGCTGGGCATCAGTAGAGGATGGCTTCGGCTATGTCCCATAGGGAACACACAGGGTAACTCCAGAGTGGAGGATTCTGCAGTTCACTGCCCAAGCAGATGTGTTCCTGCAATCTGAGGCTCACTGCCACATAGACCTTGGTACCACAAAGGTGGACTGCTTTCTCCTGCAGTCTAGTCAAGGTGGCAGGTTTAGGATTTCACAAAGGAACAGGTTTTGTTGCTCCTCCATTCCCAAATTTTCTCTTCTTCATGATCTCATTGGGGGTTCCAAAGTTTATTACTACTATTGTTCTCTACAACACACACTATTGACATTTAATTTGTAAAACGATTTGCAGAAACCATCAGATGTTCATATTTAATAAATTTTCAAAAAAGGTTACAATTTCTCTTAAATTTTTTGCCTGTAAAACTTTTAAATCCATCTCTATTTTTTCAAAATTTGTTCTTACATTTTGTCTTCAGTTGTCCTACTTATTACGAGAATTTTAGTCCCTGTACTATTTCTTTTGATATCCAGTAATGTAGTCTACTCATAATCTATCTACAGCTTCTTTTTAGATATTTTAGATTCTCATTTCAGATGTTGAATTCTTGAACAAAATTATTAAACAGAAGATGTAATAGAAGCCAGAGGAACATCTGCAAGTCTTCTACTGTTGTAATTCAGTATTAACAACTTCTACTCTTGTAGTTCACTGTTGTAGCTTCACACTTGAATGTTTACTTTAATAGATTTAGTGTTGCATCACAATACTATGTTTACTTCACCGAGCTCTGTGATGACCATTTAGATCTAATGGGATATTAAACATAGACAATAGATACCCAAACCTTTTTTAGCATTTTGTTAGCTCTGATAAATGGGAGAAACACATAAGGGACAAGCAATTTTTATCCAGAGGATTTCTGCTATACAAATGTTTTTTATATCTTTGGCAACTTTTGTGGTAAAGACCTTTCATACGCTTATGCTTAGTTTCGACTGTGCAAACTACACTGCTAACAATTAATCTTAAACCAGCGTGAATCAGCAAAAATCTTTTGCCAATATTAACTAATGGTAGAAAAATACAGTTTAACAACTTCCATTAAGCATTTTAAGCTCTGGTGTAATGCAGTACTGATAGCACTAACATATGCCCTTTGCCATCATGTCTAAATTAATCTGAGCCCATGTTCTTAGTGTTCTTTTCAGTTTAAGAGAAAAGGAGTTTTATGGTTTCTTTTCCTTTACAATCTTTGTGATTTTAAAACAAAAATAAGGAGCCAGGAAAGGAAGGTATTTATCACAAATACAAAAGAATACACTAAGGCAACAGGTGAACATGTGAATAGTCAAGTGGTTCAAGACATGAATTACTGCTGTGATAATTAACATCATTACAACCAAGTCAAGTATAAAGCTGAGGCCACTCTGTAAATATTCCAAGCTGGACAGAACTGGATTGTGATTGTACCAACTACTGTTCCTCAGTATTGCTCCTCAATTATAAGGATATGTGGCCACAGTTTCTGTGGGTTTGTTTTTGAAAGGAACTGAGTATACATAATAGCTACTGAAAATCCATGACTGCAGACCTCTGCAGCTCCCTGTGAGTTTTGATGAATTTGGGAATATCTTACACCTTAAAAAAGCATTATGTATTTGGCAAGTTAAAACTCCTGTTTTTAGAAGTGCTCAGTACCAATCATCAGGGACAGAGTTAGAGTTAACTGGTAAATTTTTTGGCCTCTTTTTTTTTAGAATCACTTATGAACTACTAACCTAGAGGAATTCAGTGCTGTATTTCAGTTTCCAAAAGCTGTAATTTATTGTGTAATAAGAGTTTCCCAGCAATACAAATTAGACTGATGCTTCTTAGTTAAAAAAAAAAATAAATCAAATACAAGTGACAAACCAGAGCAGAATATGTGCAAGTGTTCAAGAAAGCTGACTTGTTATATTTCAACTATATTCTACATCAGCATTGCCCAGGCTGACTCAACCCAAGGGTTTTGCTGTCTGACTCTGACTGGAATTACTATTTTCTTTACTAATTCACATCTAGAAGCCTTCTGAATGAATTACTCTCTGGCTAATGTCAAAGGTGCCATATAATATAAACACTTGCTTAGAGTTATCACCATTATCCTTCATTTGTTGAGATAAATAAGAAATCCCTTGGCACAACTAGTATTTTACACCATAAAGAGCAGGCTATTTTGACAACAGTCAGCATTATGGTTTCACAAGTAATTACTGACATAAATCAATATATGCTGGAAATATTGATTATACATTGACTGTTAATTTTCTGGCACCATATCTCTAGGATATGACCATAACATATTTCACTTAAGTATTCAAAAAAAGCCTAGAAATAAATATAGAATTTCAGGCTCTGGCAAAGATTAAATAATCAGATAATGACCCTTCAGATAAAACCTTTGTATGTCACTGCATCATCAGACTTTGAACGATCTGTAAAGTAATTTATTACCTCCTTCTCAATTAGCACAAGATGTTAATATCGGTTAAAGGGAACTGTCCAACAAAATGAGAGAAATATATAACTGTCGTAGGGTTTTCTAGTTGCACTTTTCCCAGATCTGGTGAATGGAAGTTAAATGTCATCTCCACCTTTAATGTGGTCTGCATTGATTGAATTGGGCAGGGGGAATATGTCCAAAGATCAGCATTTTATATTGCTTCATGAGCAAAGAGTTCATTAGCCTGAGTTCCCAGCACTGGACAGTATAATTTCAGAAAGCTTAAAAGGGAAAGAGGAGGATGTAATTGTAAGGGATAAGAGCACAGTAATTAATTATAATAGGGATGGGATGGGTGTAAATTAGCGTCTGTGCGCATATTATGTGAAGGAAAATTGTGCCAGATAAGGAAGGTAGAAGCTAGACTGGACATAAGAACTCAAGAGACACTGGGTGCACAGATACTGTGGAAGAGTGAAAGACATCAAAGCAAACTGATCATGTTGGCGAGAGAAAAATGGAGTATAAACTAACTGCAAATAAATTTAGTCTGGGAATTAAAAGGAAAGTACTAGTCTGTATATGCCAGGATGCAACTGTTCTAATTAGTTTTCAAATGGAACTTGATTAATTTATTACCAATAATCTATCAAGCTGTAGCTGTAATCACCGGAAACTGAAATCCGTTTTTCCCTGCTAAGGAACATCCCCTGAGCTTGCTTTCCCCAAGCACACTGGCCTCCTGGATTTTCATCCTGAAAATGCATAGTTACACCTTGTGTCTGCAAGCACCACTAACCGTCTTTTTCTAATGAGAATTCTCCTGTCTTAGGGACTTCCTTAGGATTTTCTAAGAAACACCAGCTGTATTCACACTGCCACCGCTCCAGCCCCTGCCCTAGGTCAGGCACACACATTTCTGCAGAGCAGTCACCCATACCTTTTCAGAGTAGCGTTTCTTGGCAAGGCTGCAGCAGGACCACCTCAACAGGATGTTAGAGAACCAAACTGCTGCTAACTGAAATTTGCTTAGTAGGACCAGACCCAGGGGCCTTCTACAGCCACTTCTCACTTAAAGAGACCCTGATGCAGCTCTGAGCTGGGACATTTTCTTAGTAAAATGTGCTTATTTGCAAATAGTTATTTACAAAGTCCCCCTTCCTCAAGCACAGAGGTCTTATACTTAGGATATGTGTAAATGTGCCGGTGCAGGAATACCCTCTTGTTCTTCCACCGCTTTTCATGAGGCTGTTAAATAGTGTTTACCCCCACAAAAAGAGAGGTCATTCTTTTTGATGATGTAAGAAAGCCATGATAATTACTGCCCTGGTAAAACAAAGGAGAGTAATACAATCTCAGTCATCTTGAAAGTCACTCAGTTCCATGTGTAGCACAACACAAATTAAACTTCCCAATTAATTGATGCAAGGACCAGGCAGGTAAGAGTCTAAAGGCTGAAAATGGTAGCTATAAGATTTGTCTGAATCATTAATATGACAGGTAACACTTACAGTCACATGCCTCCGTTTAAGATATATTGTCAGATTGCATATTAAATTAATTTTACCAGATTTATTTCATTTATTTTAAATAACTGTATACTCATCTCTGCTACAAAGTGTATGTCTTCTTTGGCTGCATTGTACATGCTTTAAAAGTAATAAAATTAAACTGCAGATTATCTCTTTTTGATTCTATTGATTCATTCTTAGATCTGGGAAAAAACAAGTTGTATAATGTTTCATGTCTGCACTTTGAAATTATGACTTTCAATACATTTTTGTCTGTGTATTAAAATAAATGAAATTCAAACAGTAGACCAAAGCCAATTTATACAAACGAGTTCATTTTAAAATGCAAGTAAATCAAGCTCATTCCAGATGGAAGCCTGATTCGCTCGCTCTCCCTTATATCACCGCTCCACAGTGAACATGGTAGCCTATCCTTTTTAACTAGGGAAGCAGATGACATCTGCACTTTGTAGAATTTACCCGTGGCCAAATACCATTACATCTGCTTTTGGCAATGTCAACAACTACAGTGACAGTCAGAGATCTGTCCAGAAAGGGATAGCAGCAACCCCACAACCCCAGCTGTGATCTTCCAAAGGCAACTAGACCTGGATGGAACGAGGGCAACCTGAGACATTAATTATTATGTACACTTGCACACACACCAACCCCCCAAACACTAGCTTTCCTGTTTAATTCCTGGAACCAGACTACAACTGAAAAGAAGTTAGCTGGCTATTTATAATAGGCTATTGTATGAGGCAGCCTATTTTTACACATGCCAAGTACATGAGCCGGCTTTTACGGCCTGTCAGGTAGTATCTCTCAAATGCTAAACAAGGCTCCTGGCACAGTCTTTGCAACTATGTTTTCTATCAAAGATGAAGCAATCCTCTAAATTCAGGTAAAAGATGCTCCATGTGCATACATACTCATGGTTTACTTCATGACAGAACCTCTGTAAAAGAGGCAGCAACTGCATAATCAGCAGCTGTTCACAAAGAAGTCCTTGCTCCTACAACAGCTGGGACTGCTAATGACAGTGAGCATGACCTGTGCTGAGGAATCCCTCCCCCAAAATACTTCAACTCAAAGACTTTTCAACTCAAAAGGTACAATACAGAAGTTACTTCGCAATTCTTACATTATGTAACATTACATAACATCTTACATGACATTTTGGTTTTCTTGCATACAGCCTGCCCACAAAAACTCTTTTTTTCTTTTTAAAATAAAATATATAATGGGATTGGTGCTCATAATCCATTATAAACTTACAAGGGCCCTTTAAATTACACTTTCAGAGAAATCAAAAATATCAACATGGGCTGTTTAAAAAATGCTATTACTTTTGGTTTTTTTCCCACAATTTTGGATGTTAAATAAGAATGTCAAACTGTTAGTTATAACGCATCTATACAACCACAGGCGCGTTATGATTGGTTCCACAGAACTTCTGCTAAATTTACAGTGTCACGTGCTGCTCATTTCTGAAATACTCCAACATAAAATGCTTTTGGAGAAAGGGTGGGGTCCTAGGCAGCAGATTCAATCCAGCTCCAGAATGTTTTGAATTCTTCTTCTGGGATCATAAAGTTGGTGCTGGTAGGTTACATTTCTGCATCAAGTTTCTGCTTTCAGCATCAAGTTTCATACCTCTCTCTAGAAAATCTAACTTAAATCTAAGAAGTTTGTGGATTTTCTTTCTTCCTGACATGGGAGAAACATCCTTTTCCCACTAGTCCCAACCTCAGATCAGTTTAAAATCTGAAACAGAAACCACAGACCTCACTTTAATGAGGAAATCTAGTCCAATTCTTGTTTAGACATAGCGCGCTGGCTATATTCCCATCTTGTTAACCACCCTATTCATCTATATCTATCAGTCTCAATGGATGAAACAAGGACTGACACTAATAACTTTGCTTCCAGTTTCGAGTGCTGATGGATGGAGGGAGAGTAAATGCAGCTGAACTCTTCTATGGAATGTGGGCTTTATCCTGTTCTCCTTTCCTGAAAATATTTTACAGTGTTTTCAACAGGAGGATATGGAAGATGCTGTACTGATGCTATGTAACATTAGACATTATTATTATTACCTGTGTTCTCAGAAATTTTCTGATACCCATTTCTACACAACTTGACACTGCACAAGCTTCTGGAACTCAGCAGAAGAGGCTGTTCTGACCTGCAAGGTAACACCTTCTGAAACATCATTTAAAAGTTCTTCCTAGAAAACTTCAGGTCAGTTCTTACACACTTTGCAAAAAGACTAACTGCTACAATAATATATTATGAAGAGAAGGAAGACTGACTGAGTTCCCACCTTGCTGTACCCTCAGTCATATCATTAACAGTTCTTTCTTTTAACACTGCCAATATCAAATCTACTTCCAGCTTCCCATTATATAGTATATATAATATAATATAAT
>VZZY01027703.1:0-20971 GCA_013400335.1 Eurystomus gularis
TGATTCTGTGATTCTGTGACTTTACTCTGTTTCAGCCTACTGTTTTCAGATGCCTTTGGCAAAGCAAGACAGATCCACTTTCCAAGTTCTGGGCCAGAAATGCTAGCCAGTTTGAAAATATCACGTCACTTGTAGTCGTCTTATTCCTGTAACAAATAACGTGGCTGATAAATACTAAAATAATCACAGTGCACTTCAAATTACATTCTGCGAACAACAATCTGTTTTTCATTTCATTACTGATTATTAATTATTTTATTACCTCCTGTATCTGTGTTAATAAGTAATAATACTTAAGCATATTTAAATGTTTTAGAAAATGAAACATCTTTAGTCCTTTATTTGCTTCTTGTGAGCTCTGTAGCTCAGTTGCTCCATTAATCATTAAAGATCTTAACACCTTCTCCCATAAAAGACTATGAATATGGTCTGATCAGTGGTTTTGTCTGATCTGGAGTCTGAAGACATTTAGACCTCCTTCTAACAGCAAGTTAATTTCTGTAATTGCTGGCATTATTATGAGGCTGCAGGCCTGGCTATACTGTTGGAGAGAGGTTTAAAAATTGTGAAGAAGTCTGCTTTTAGTGTCCCATGGAAAATCAATTTCCTAAGGTAACCAGAAATATCCACAGTAATTGTGGACACATTTACGATGGAAGTACAGCATGAAAGCTTAAGCTCTTTGAGTAACTCTGCAGAGCAAACTGGGTGAATCTGGCCTTCCCAGCTCCCAGTGCTACCCAGTGATGCTGTCTGCTACCAATTCCAAGGCTAGGATGGGGAGATGAACAGGTCATGCTGTCTACACACTCTCCCCTTCTCCTGAGGATCACTTTCTACATAGTTCCCTCACACATACATGGAAGATCATGCCAAGCACCCCTGGAAAATGCCTGGGTGAGCCTTACCTTGTGTTTCTGTTGCTTTTGAACAGAAAATGAGATCCAAAGTCACACCTTGTTCTGAGTTTAGATATTAAATTCCCACCATGAGTCATTGGTGTGTCCAATGCTGGCTTTTGGTGTAATTACAGTGGACACCACATGGAGTACAAGTCTGGGTCATGTAGGGTGCCTGATGTCTGCATATGAATATATTTCATCCAATGGGCTTCTCTTCATAGACCTGGATTGCTTTATATGATATTGTCTTTAGTGCAGCTGGTCTTAGGTCCCTAACAGCAACAGGAAGATCCCCAGAGTGGGGGTAACACCTATCATGACTTCCTAGCTCCATTTTCCTGTCCACTCGTCTTCATTAACATCTGAACTGTCTGTCTTCAGCATCTTCCACCATTCTTCAGTACATCATGTCTGATACATAAGTGCTCTTTTGCTATTTGCTATGCAAGCTTTCCTCCTTTCCACACGAACAGCATGGCTCTCCCTGGAGCCTTGTAGGAGAGGTGCATTTATATACCTTAATTTGCAGCAACCCTTAGATATGAAGGCAAGATGAAAGGCATCCCCCTGCCCTGTAGTGCTATGCTGAGCAAGCCTGAAAATCAGGGCTAGTGCAAATGCCTTCCATCTGTTCTGTATCTTACCTGAATAGGTCGTGAAGTGCTCTAAAGCACTGTCCCAGAGGCACTGTGGACATCATGATGTTAAATTGTGAGGTATTCCTGTGAGGTATTCAGTGTACTGAGGCAGTTTATGCTATGCCTTGTTATACGATGCAAAAATATTGCGATGCTGTCACTCACATTCTTAAAGCCAGTGGCTTTCTGCTACAAAGAAAAAAAAGTAGAACTATAATCCTCTGTCATGTCTCTTCCTTTCCTCTCACCTGACCCAGGAAGCAGGCCAGCAAAGAAGAAAATCCAAATTCTCCCCCCAGGATGACCACACAGGGGTCATTCTTTTCCAAAGACTATATTCCTGTATCATCTCTCCATGGCTGGACCTTACATGCAACAGACAACACTGCCCATTTGAGAGAGAAAATAAGGAATCTGTATAGTTTAGGCCTGCATTCACTGATACTGACCTGGCAATACACAACATAGGCTTGGCAGCTCTCGGCCAATCAAGGAGTCACCCATCTGGGGCAGCTACTGCTCAAGTGCAACTCCACACACCTTTTTATGCCACTACTCTGATCTAAGAGTCTGCAAGGACACTACAAACCCAGCTATGTGGCTTCAGTTATTTGACTTACAGCAGGGCCTAGCTGCTAGGCCAGGACCACTTTCTGCTAAGTGCTTATACGGAGTAGCTGGTCCACCCTAGCCCAACACATCCTTATGCTCCAGAAGCCCTAAAGTGACAGATGTAATAGGTTCTGCCCATCTTCTCACCACATCTGCCTTCCTTTCCACAATGCATTCTTCTTGGTGTCTTGCTCTTCACACCCATTTCCATCTTCTCATCTGGGTAAGCAGGTAAACTCAGAGGACAAAATGTTCTCCATGCAATTCTACAGTCACTTCATCTCTATTATTTTCTTCCACCTTCCCTAGAAAAAAGAGCCAGTGGCACTAGCGAAGAAAACCAACAACACCTACAACATTGTCGGCACTACATATGCCCTCAACATTGCCAAGGATCCTGGCCTGCCCACCATCTCCAAGAGTGCTGCTGCCACTGCCACCACCACCAACGTACCCCCCAAGATGCCCCGAATAGAGGAGAAGCTCCCAGAGAGTAAGAAGACATACAACAGCGTCAGCAAGGTAGACAAGATGTCCCGCATCGTCTTTCCAGTCCTCTTTGCCATTTTCAACTTAGTCTACTGGGCCACATATGTAAACCGGGAGTCAGCTATCAAGGGAATGATCCCCAAACAATAAAACCAGTCACACAAACCTTCCATCAGTGAGCACCATCTAGGCAGGAATTCTCCAGGGCTTTTTTCTTTCCTGTTTTGTTTAATTATTATTGTTAATTTGATAGTATTATTATTACTATTAGGTTGTTATTTTATAATGTAAACAAAACTATGACTTTAATTTAATCCTGTATACTTCAGTTCCATTTTACTTTGTCTCTGATGACGAAAGGAAAAAAAAGGATCATAACAAGTTGTGCCTCTAACATCCTCAGTCTGATGTCCCCCATCTGTCCAAGTCACCCTGTGCTTCCATCTCTCCTCCTCCACCTCCTGCTGTTCCTATGGAATGCATGTGACTGCTATTCCACACACCACTCTACTGGAAGCTGCTGCTGTGGTCTGCCCCCCTCCTCCTCTTCTGCGATGGACTACCTTAGTATAATGGATGCTCATGGTGGCCTAAGGTCAAGGATGTGGAGGCCTCCAGAGTCAGTCAGTCAGCTGGGCTGCTTTTTAGTGCCTGGTGTATTGTGCTAGGTGGTACTCCCCAGGCTGTGGATGCAGGTGGGCTGGTCTGTTGAGGGAGCACTGTGGCACGGGCCAGCTTGTAGCCCAGTGCCTGCAGGGGGCAAACCCACTACTGCTGTGGTCTATGGAGCCATTGCAGGGGTGGAACAGGGTGGCAACATCTTGAAGATATCTATAGGGCTGCTTCCTCTCTGTCTTCACCAAACCCAGCTGCTGGTTTCCCCCTTATCTTTCCCCAGACAAGAATAGGTGAGAAAGGTCTTGCCTGTCTGCCATCCGGTACTCTTGGGGTAATTCATGTTAGAGGGTGACGTGGCTCCTACCAGAGGAGTAATTTTTCTCAGTGTTAGTCAGGGAGTCAAGAGAGGAGCTTTATAATGCCTTGGAGGAGATAGTAGCTCTGAGATTGCAGGCATTCAGCATCAGGACTGGAAGCCATAGAGTTCATGTTCAGACAGGTGATTTATCACTTTCTCTTGGCCCCATCCAGTTAACTCTCTTGGAATCTCCTTTCTGTCTCAGCCCCTTCTAGGTCTCCATTCATCTTCATTTGGCTACTCAGTAGCCCTCAGTAGTATTTCATTGCTCCCAGCTAGATTTAGGCAGAGAAGCTCTTGCCCCTCAGGTAGGCCACACTTGACAGGAAAGAACACATCCCTGGGGAAATCCAGCTCATGGTGCACCCCTGCTCTAGTGCACCAAAGCAGCAGTGATGTTGGTTCAGGCCAGCTCAGGTGCAGGCTGTTTCCTGCAGGACAGGCCACCCTGCCACCTGTGGAGGTGAGTCAGGGGACAGTTGGTCCCCAAGTGCCTGCTTGTCCCAGGTGAATAGATGCAGCTGAGCATCCTCAGCACCATGGGAGAACAGCAGAAGGGGCTCTTTGAAACAGCAGGGTGATACTGCTGTCCCAGAGAGCCATGTGAGCCAGGTGCCCTGCCACAAAGCCATTGAGATAAGACCCAACTCTTAACACCTGTGCACTCTTCTAAGGAAAGCCTTCCAGTGCCTTGGAGAGAGGCTTTTTCTCCCTTCCTGGCCACCACAGTCAAGGACCCAAACCAATGGTTGTCCCCTTCCCAGCAGCAGCACAAGATGGTGGCATCCAAGCCATCTGACTCCCCTCCCTGGTGCCCAGACCCATGGACACACTATCTTGTTACAAGGAAGGACATCCTGTGCCTGGTGAGTTCTCATCCCCAGCCTGTGGGCAGCACTGATCCTGCCAGTATACCTGTTCCCGTCTGCTACTCCCCCTGAGCTGCCCCCAGCACATTTTGGGTGCATGCAGCCAGGTTAAAGCCCCAGCAGTCCCCAAGTGATGTTTTCAGCATTGCTTTGAGCCACTGTGCCAAGCTCAGTTTTCCCCTGCCCATGCAGGAGTGAGACTGAGTGCAAAGCATAAGATTTGCCCCACCTGGAATATCTATGGGGTTGGCAGGAAGGAGCAGGGAAGGCCAGGGTACTTTATCCTGCCGTGTGGGTGGCATTGGTGCATGTCCTGCCCATCTGTTACCAATCTTGCAGGCTCAGCAGTAGTGCAGTCCCCCACCTACAGCTGTGGTAAGGAGAGGAACTTGAAGACAAGTTTCTCAGCCCCCAATGCATTCAGTCCACAAGCACACCCGCACCAGCAGGCAGCACTGGGCAAGAGGTTGAAAATCCCTCTAAGCCAATGCTAAGGAAACCAGCTCTCGCCCCATCCTCCCCCACAGCATGCACACCCCAAACCACCCATGCCATTTCTACAGTGCCTTTCATCCCAAGGGCTCCCTATTGGATGGCAAGGAGGGAAAGACTGGGAGGTCTCCTCCTTTGCACCCAGCATTGGGTTGAAGGAGCAGAGGGAGAGTGCATGGCCCCCAGCCCGTCTGCTGGGCAGAGAGGACATCCCAGCTGCTTTTGCACCTGGGGCACCTGATTCCTCCTGGCACTGGCCTCTTGCTGCTGTTGCAGCCACCCCACTCTGGCAGCCCAGGCATCTCAGTGTGGCCCCACTGCTGCCTCCTGTACTCCCTCCATGCAAGCAACATCCCCTCCTGCAGCATGTGCCCTTGCTCCCGCCTTTCTGCTCCCCAGGCTCTCTGGTGGGAAGTGCTATGCTAACCAGCCATGAGGCTGTTTCTTTTGGAAACTACTTGGATGTCATTTTCTTAAATAAGCTAGATGAAGTATATCTCATAAAACATTCATGTCAGTATAATACTCAGGCCTAAGTGAATGGAATAGAAACCCTATAAAAAGCAAAAATACCCACAATAAAATGGTAACAAAGAGTATATTGTGTTTACTAATGGAATTACATCAAAGTCAAGTTTAAATACAGGATCCAGTGACTTAGCTGGCTTGAGCTGGCCCCAGTGCAGAGGTGGTCTCCTCTGCTAGCTTGAAGCAAAATCCCCTCTACCCTGGGGGCCGTGTCCTACCACACATTGCCTCACTACACGTTCCTGTGTCTGTTGGTGCCTACTTCATGGAACTCTCTGTCAGGTCTTACTGTTGGCTTCTTAGCAGCCCGAGCACTGGCAGGAGCTGCCTTTGCTGCCCACTTAGGACTGCACAGGCTCAGTGGTACAGGGTGATGCTCAAGGTGCTGAGGCTGGACCTCTCTGCAGTGGCGGGCACAGCATTGGGGCAGCATCTGAGCTGCCTCACTTCCCGCAGGTGATCTGATCTGTCTTGCTGAACTGCTGGGGTGAACCTCTTGCCTGTCTCTTTCCCTAGTTCTTCTCTCCCTGCAACCCTGAGACTTGTCCCTCCCCAGGACACAGCCTGCTGCTCTGGCTTGCTGGTGACACGCATCTGCTGGCTTATCTTTGCTCTTCCTGACTCCAGAAACTTTGCTCTCTGCCTGATAAAAGGCTGCCTTCCTGGATCTGTGTTAGTATGCCTTGAAAGCCAAGTCTGTTCCCACCAAAGCCTGGCACTGGCTCTGAGTCTTTTTGCCAGCTGGAAGCAGAAATACCGGCATCCTTTGGTTAAAGACAACAAACCAAACAGGATTTGTAGTTTGGCTTCCAAGCAGGGAAGCATTTCAGGAAGATAGTTATAAATAAGTGGTTTAACGTCTCTTGCCAGCAGACATCACAGAGAAGATAATGTTCTTTTTTTTTTTAATCTGTCAGCAGCTCAAATTGGGACATTTCCTTCCTGCTGTTGGGGGCTTCTTCTAAAGGCATGCCGGGCCAGAGCTAACCTAGAATCAGTTACTGGGGTTTACTTCTTGCTGTGATAATATCTAAGGGCTCCATTTTTATAGCTGGTCCTGTATAGAAATAGATCTGTACATGGCCGTTGATAGTCTAATTCACAGTTTTCTTCTGGCAAGGCCCAAAGCCTCCCTGATTTGATGATTCCTAGGCAGGAATTGGAAGTCTTTGAGGGTCATAAAAATGATCTGTTCGATCTTTGCTCCTGTTTTGTAGTTTGCACCACCTGGGACACAGTGCACTCTAAACCTGCAGTTGTACTTCTCCTGAAAATGTCAGTGAGACAGCTTGGTGCTGACAGGTTGCCTCTTCCCTCCTCTGAAACTGCACATGGACAAAAGCAGTGTGGCTTTCAGGAGCTCCACTCCCCAAGGAGGCAGGGGACAGTTCAACTAAGGTCGTCCAAGCACTCAGGGAGGCAGTGCATGATGGCTGCAAGGGCCATGCTATTGCTGTGACGTTTCTTCAGGGTGACATGACAGGGATGGGGGACAAGTGGTCCTTTGGTGCCACCCATTATTCTAAAGGACTGAGGGAGTTACCTCCATGCAACATCTCAAAAGCTTCTTGAATAACACCAAGTAGGACTGCAACACTCAAGATAGAGCTTCCTGGTTCTCCTCTGTGCACCAAGCTCAACATAAGCAAAGCGGCTTCACCACACTCCAACAGCTCAGTGGCACTGGCAGGCTCCTAGTTCATTTTCTGTTGGATGTCCCCTGTGCAAGCAGACCCCATGACTACTGTTCCCAGACACAAACCACATACACAAACAAGGTCAAGACCAGCCCATTTCTGCAAGTCTATCCTATAGACACACAGTCCATTCTTTTCTCATGCACCACCTTGATTTCTTCTGTCCATATTTTGGATTCCTTTCAGCCATCCCTTGGGGAGGACTATAGGGCTGCATCACATCCCAGGAAGGAGTTTCTCTTGCTCCAGATCACCTCACATGGGAAGACTCTCTGTTCTGCTAAGAACCTCCGCGAAACCTTTGGAAACCTGAAGCTGTTGCCTCTCCTGGAGGCTGCTGTAGAAATGGGCTCTTTGCAGCTGCTGGAGAAACACAGCAGAAACACACACTGCTGTTAAAGGTCAAAGGTGACTGGCTATTGAGGACAGATACAGTGCTCTTCCAGCTTGCTAGGGCATGCCATGAGCAGGAGAGGACCAGGCAGCTCCCAATGGGCTCCCCTGGGGAGTGGTTTGGCAGGGATGTGCTAGTGCCCCTTTTCTGCGAGCTTGGTCCGGGAGTGGTGGAGAGCCATCATGGGGCTGTGGCCTGGACAATTACAGCATGCAGCATCAGGCCAGCCCTTGCTCCAGATCCTCTTCCCCAAATTGTATGGCTCTCTGGGGTCACACTTTAACCCACTCAATCAAATACCTGTGTGGATTTTGCAGACTGGAGAGAAACAACATTTTCCTGATTCCCTGGTGGCTGTTGGGGGTGGGGAGGGCTCAGCCAGGGCAAAGGGGCACATTAATGAAAACATAAATGCTCTATTAATGTCACAGTAGAGAAAAAAACTCCAAACAATTCATCAACCCTTTCTCCATATCAAGCTAAACTACTCCTGAAGGCATTTCTGGCAAGAGGCCAGAGCACAGGTGAGATTGGTGGCTTCCAGGTATAAATAGTTCCCATTTGACCTTGTTATTGTTTAGTCAGCCAAAGGTTTTTACATATATATATGCATGTGTGTGCCTGTGTATATTTATGCTCACAAACCCTTTATATCTAAAAGTCAAACCTCTTTCTCTTTGAAAGAGAAAAATGGCCACTTTCAATTATTACAATTTCTCAAATACAACCCTTGTTCTGCCCTGGAAACTAGGATGTTCCCAGTATAGGCAAGATGGCTTTTCAACCTCAGCACAAGCAAGACTAAAGACAGATGCTGGGCAGCCCGCGAGTGGTGTGGCCATGGTAAGTGAGTGGTGTGCAGCCCCAGCACGATAGCCAGCATCAGCTCCCTTACTGTCACCCGCTCATCTCCCTGTCTTAGGAGAAAAGTTTAGGCAGTGGTTCTGCAACTGCACTTGTAGCTTCTATATTCTCTCTGCTGCTGGAGAAAGGCTTTTGTGGCCAGTGGCAATTGCCGCCTGTGCCTTGTGGTGTCCCAGCCATGAGAACGAAGGATGTCACCACCCATAGCAAACAAAGATGGTTCTCTTCCTAGATCTATGCCTGCCTCCCAGTCTGGGAGTATGTGCTACTTTGAACAGCAGAGAGTCTTAGGCTTTGGTTAGTCCTAACGTTTGACCTGTTGTCCTTCACCACAAGCAGGGTTATGCTGGTTTTTGCTCATGAAGCTGTAGGACAAAATACCATGTTGTAGCTACTCTTTCCTATTCCCCACTATCCCAATCCTGATCTCTTCTGTACACAGCTTTAACGATCCCTTCTGCCTAGAGAGGAAGCCTGGTCCCAGGTTTGCTATTGTGAGCCAGGATGCTCCCACAGTCTTTGAAGGCTCTTGGCTCTTTTCTTCCCTTCTGCTTGAAGGTCCTGTCAACTTGATAAGTCCATTGGCTTATGTTAGACTGCTAGCAGCACTCTGAAAAGTCTGTTGATTCCTCCTGTCTTTTTGCAGGGCACTCAGCAGACATAACAGCCATCATACATTGAACAGTTTGATTTTTGCAACCCAAAAGTGGGAGCCGAGTTGGGAAACCTGAGTTGTTGCCACATTGTCTTTGCCAGGCTATGTTTAGAATTGAAGGGTTCCTCTTGTTTTGTCATGAGGGGGCTTCTTAGCTCACCAAATCTAGTCAGGTGGCTACAAGTATCCATTCGTCAACTAAATTTTCACTGTCGACTGACTTGGGGGTAGCCGCAGGTGAATGTCCTATCTGAAGGTGAGGGCACCTGCTCCTCTTTAGCTGCAGCCCTGGTGCCCAGGGTAGAGAAACTTGCATTAGCATCACACTATGGCAGCCCATCATGGGAAAGAGCACATTGCAACAAATTGCCAGAGATTATGCTCATTTTCATTGCCTTAGGATCAACCTGCGCCCCGGTATGGCTTCTGCTTTCTTTTCCATCTTATGAGACTCTTTACTCCACTATGAGAAAGAATCTAGCTGGCAGCAGTTTAATGCATGACAATCCTGTTATTACAGCTGTAAATAATTAACAACTAGAAAAAAATACATTTTTTAATTTTTTTTTTACTTCGTTTTCTCTGTTGACTAGCTGGTAGCCACTTTCTTAAGGGATTTCTCACGGAAACTGTGACCTTTCTTCTCTCTATTTCTCTTTCTTTCTCTTTCTGAGATTTGTGTTTCAAATGCTTTTTGGTGCAATGTTCAATGCCTGTTTGTATTTTTGAATTGTCTTTTTCAACCTTTGCTGGAAAAAAAATTTGCCCATTCTAATTGGCAGGATTTCAAGTCCTGCATTTTTTTTCAGCTTTTAGCTTTTTCAATAAGTTAAAGCAACAGAAAAATGTCTCAAAAAATACAGTGAAGTTCTGAAGAGAAATTAGAAAACATCAGAAACAAGAACTACATTAATAAGATCAGCAAGCTGAGTGGAGGAGGAGGGCTCTTCCGACCACCTAACCTCCTGATCTAACACACAAGGCAGGACAAGACTTCTTCACTGAATTAAATCACTCCACTTTTCCAGTCTATCCACTCTCTTGAAATCCTATCAAAACAAATAAAAATTCATATTTTAAAAAAAAAGTCTATTTTTTTTTCCATGGTCTTCTTCTAAAAGCCAAATGATGTTGACATACAAAGGGATGGGGAGCCCAGGGAGCCAGTCCTCTGGGCTTCAGGCTACCTGCATATCTGAGGAGTTTGTTCCAGTGACAAGGAGACAAACTACCCATGAAAAAATAAATATTCCAAGGGAAAATAAAAGAGCTTGAAAATATGTTTCTCATTGTACCATGTTTAAAATACTTTCCCTTCCAATATCAGGGCACAAGGTGTGTTCAAGGCAGATTGGCTGAGGAGTTTGGGAACCAACTCAAAGACAGGATGGTGGTGATATGACAAGTGGGCAAGAAGGAGACCCTGACATGTGCTCCTTCCCCATCAGTGTGCAGCCCATGGTTAGACTTTGTTTTTCTAGTACAACTCTTTGGCATTTTTCTGTGTACAACATGAATCAAACTTCCTGCTGCTCTAGGGGCAACCAGAAAAGGCCTTGGCCACGACACTAGTTTATCCAACCCACCACATGTACTTGTCCTGCTGAATCATGCGTTAAAGAGACCCTGGTGAGGAGAAGGACATGGAGGCCCTTAGCCCAAATACCTTTGGCCATGTTGTAAATCAAATGGGTGCCCAGGAAAGGCTGTGAGCAGTTCAACCCACCTTGCTGTGCTGTTCAGCTGTTACAGTGACCTCCACTGTCTCTTTGGTCCACCCAAACAATTTCTAGGCGTGACTTGGGATTTACCATGCTCCAGAGACCTTTGCTGCAGGGAGTTTTGATTATGGCTACTGTGGTTCTGGAGATTTAATAGCACATAGCTGGCCATGCCACATCACTCCAACAATGTGATATGTATCCAGGTGACTGTGTGGTCTCCTGGCAAGGAAGTTCAAAGTGTAGGGGCATCATTTGGACACTTCATTGCATTTCCTGAGATGCACAAGTAGTTATATTTAGCAACTAAGAGAAAGAAGGATTTTTCTCAGCATATTCAATGAGAACTTTTTACCCCCTCAGTTACCACGGGGAAATATCAGGAGAAGCAAATAGCTCCAATGACATCATCAGTTGTTCTCCATTCCTGAAGAAGGAACAAAATGCCCTCCCCACTTCCCCCTATTCCCTGAGCACCATCTAGATGCTACACCAAGGACTTGCTGGTGGGACAACATCTCCAAACATTGCAACCTTGAACAAAAAAGTTACGCATTTGAATTTGCTACATTCAGCTGAATTCTCCTTCTTGCTCAGAGATTCAGATGACAGAAGAGGCTTGGGAGACCTGGGCCTTGCAGCTGCTGTGGCAGATTGATAGTTACCATAGGTCTTAGCAGTACAGGCTGCATACTTATGTCTTCCTGAGGAAGGAGCACAGCTTGTGACCTCAGCAGGAGCAGGCAAGGAAGGACCCACCACTGTTGAAAACTATAGAAGCTAGAACCTGAGGTTTTCACCTCCTTCCCTGACACCCCCCCTACCCGAATCCTTCATCAATCAAAACTGCACAGGATTGGTCCCAGCCTGAAAAGATCTTCCTGACTCAGAAGACAAAAATAAATAGCAATGTGAAAAGCTTCCCTGCATTATCCCTTCTCTATTTGAACCTGGAACAAGGGCCCTGAAGAGGAACAGAGCATAATTGCAGTGTCCACAGAAAAGAAATACTAATGAAAACAGGCAGAGCCAGGAGAATTGGCAGAAAAGAGGCATAGCTGAGCAAGTATTTATTACCCTGGCACTTAGTGCTCAGGCTGACAGGTGTCTTAGGAATGCAATAGCTGGGTTTTATTATTAGGTGCTTATACTACAGCAGTGCTCAGTGGGGTGGAACCACTGATGTCTGGCTCCTGAGATGCCAGATGTTGGGGAGCAGATAAACATGTCCCCTATGCCAGGCTGTAATGTGGCCAGCAGGGATGGCTCATCCCCACAGCCCTGTGAAGGAAAGAGTCCCCTGGGGTGCAGTGATCATCTTCTGCCTTCAAAGGGTGGCTGTTCTAGAAACCTCTCCTTTGAACAACCTCCTCATGAAGCAGGAGCGCCCCAAAGCCATCCCTAAGCTGGCTTTCATGCATTTGGGTGGTATGATGAGAAACTGCAGCATTAAGATAGGGTTCCCTCTGCAGAAGGAACTCTCTTCTCTGATTCCTTCACCCTGTAAGACAAGTAGGTCCAATGCTGCAGAACTCCCATTCACAGGGCTCTTCCAAGCACTACTGCCATGCTGGCTGCTTTGTAAGCAAACAGTGCTTTCTTCTGCAAAGCGCAATTTGTCCTGACCAAACTCATCCATCATCAGCTTGTCAGCAGGAACATGGTTTGAGACTTTGTGGTCAACCCACTCCACAGAGAACACTATCACTTGGCAGATTGTGGCTTGCTGGGATTCATTCTCCCTTACACATTCACACGTTGGCAGGCTGTGGGCTGTAGGGGCCTCACAGGGGATCCCAGGCTTCACCACCACAAGCAAATTCTCACTGCAATCAAAGCCGGAAAAAAGTGGCTGTACTTTCCTCCTGCTCCCACCACCTTCCTTTTTCACATTCAGCAGATGGGTGATGTGTTAACAGCAGCCAGAGCAGCAAGGGGGGGCGCTGCTTGCCAGCTGAGCTCCTTCTGCGGATCCTTAGTGTCCTTCATGGGGATGAAGATGACCTCTTCTCTGCCACCCCTAAGCAGGCAGTAAACAATAGGTTGTGGAGGGGACCAAGTGATGTATCTGGAGCAGGGGCTGTGGGTGTCAACTACAGCAAAGCTCCTTTACCCCGCAGCAGCAAGGAATGCCTCCCTGAGTCCCCTGGCCAGGGAAGCAGGAAAAGGAGCCTGCTCCAGCCCTGCTCTGACACCAGGGAAGGGGAGGTATCTCTCAGTGTGGGAACTGAAGGCTTCCTTGGATCTCATTCCTGGACAACCAACAGAGGAGGTTTCTGCCCCATTTACTGCTGTGGTCCCTGCTCCAGTGAGAATGCCACAGGTGGGATTCAGGTCTCCCTCTATACATCACTCCTGGGCTATGATGGGTGTTATGTGGTGGGGCACTCCGGTGGGACGGGGGAGTCAGCCAGCTGGGGGTTGTCAGGGACCCTGGGCTGAACAGGATGCACCACCCCCATCCCCACAGCCACACTGCTGGCTAGCAGAGAGAAAATGCGTCTGAAAAACAGCACCCGGAGATGTAGGAGCTAGCTGAGCATTAGGCATTTTATAAAAGCATTTTGGGATCCCTGATAAACAGCAATCTAGGAATTGACAGCAGTGGTTTCAGCAGAGGCAGTAGTGTGGCCATGATAGTCTAAGCACATAAGTGAGGCAAGGCTGGTAGGAAAAAGAAAAATTTTTTATTGCATAGCACAAATGGGGCAAAGAAGTCAAGCTTTCAGGCCTACAAACTCACCTTCAGCTGTGGTGCTGTAAACTCCAGGCTTAGAAGGACTGGGAAGGACTGGTCTGGGATAGGTTCATTAATGAGGCAATCAGCAAGCAAAGGCTCCTAGCTCCTATATAGAGCGGCAAGTTGCTTATAAGGGGAAAGCAACTTCTTGCACTTTTTTGAAGAATGAGGGAGAATGGGAAACAAAATAAGTATTGTTGAGTTTATTCAGAGAAAGCAAGCAAGCATGCAGTGATCTAGACAAAAAAAAAATATATATATATATATAAAAAAATGCATATAATACAGACAGAAACCTTTCCTAAAGTCAATGCACAATTTTTTCAGCACATGCAGTTTTTACACTTGCTCAAGAAACCTGGGAGCAGTAAGTCTCCCGTCTGACCCCAGCTCATCTATACATCAGCTCAGACTTGTGCTGGAAATGACCATAACTCATCAGCCCATCTTTCAGCATCCAAGGGAACCTGTTTAGGGTCCTCTTACAATTTCTTTTTGCTATTGTGAATCTTTAAATACCTGTGCCAGATTATCATCCCAGTTTGTAAGGCTAGCCTTTGCCTTCATACTGCCTTATTACATCTAACTTAAATTACGAGGGACAACGATACAGGGTTGATAAGGAGGATTTATTATGCTTGAATAACTATCTATAGCAACTCATTGCTGAGTGACTCCCTCTCTCTCCTTTGGAGAACAGCTGCTGCCAGCATACACTAATTTTCAATTGTGAACCCTACATAAATCAACTAGGATTAGAGGACCTCACTCACATCCTTATTGGGAGGAGAGGATTTGGTTCACCTGACCATAGGTATAAAGGACAGCATCTCTAAGTGATGGCTGCCACAGCCCAGAGGAGATGAGATGATCTGCAAGTGGCTCTGGGTAGGGGAAGCCTAAAGGTGGAGGTGGTGTTGTGATGACCTAGGTAAGGGAGATGAAGAGCTTCTTACCTTGGTGTAAGGATGCTCCAGGTGCTGGGAGAAGGAGCCCTGGGTGCATCATGTGACAGCCATGGGGAGCTCAAGGTGGCAAGAAGCTGCATTTTACCCAAGGCAGAAACTCTTCTCCCTCTTTGGTTTTCCATGTAGACAGCATAATGCATACCAGCTTCCTGGGAGCACACTGGGAGTCAGAATCCCCACTGGGAATGCTAGTAGTTGTGTGCTGGGATGTGCAGCCAACCGTGCCACCTGCCAAAGTAGAAATCAAGTCCAACTTGTAACAGGGAAGAGCTGGTCTACTTCTCTAACCCTGCAGGGGTACTGGGAGGAGGTCAGCCTTTTTGGTATGTTTTTTGAAGAATTATTACAGGGGATTCATGTGACATTTTCCTTCCTTTGCTAAGTTTAGAGAGTTATGCTGCCTGTTTAGGCTTTTTGCAGCCCTGTTGTCTGGGGATCTCATTTGTGTAATTTTGTTGGGTCCTGGCTAATAATGACGTCAGGCAAAAACAATTCATTCTGCTGGACAGAGAATGAGCTTTGTTGTCATGGTAACCTTTGATTCAGAGACTTGAGGGAAGGAGGCAGGTAAGTGCCTGAAATTGCTGTATTTCAGCATGGTTTCAAATGTCTCAGAAGTCTGAGGCCCATTTTCCATAAATGAAATTTCAAGTCTCATTGAAGTACTTTGTAAACAAAATTCATTTATTGCCTGAAGAAAATGGAGTGGAATTTAGTTGAAGACAATACTTCTGGAAGAACTCAGGTTTCATGAAGCACTCTACAAAATAAAGGGAGTTAAACACAATCAGGATGTACCAATGCTGCTTTGTTCCCCAAAACTCAGCCCTGGAGAGATGAAATCCCCTCCCTGCGAGAGGAGATAGTCCAGTAGCCCTCAGGGCTGGCCCAGTAAGGAGTCTTCTATCCTGGGGCAGGTATGAAGAGGGACAGAAGCAGGTGTGATGGGAGCAATCTTTAATTGGTTTCAAATGTGTCCGCCACAAGTGTGTTGTGTTTTACCCCATCTGAATCAATGAGCCTCTCTGTTCTCAGAATCTGGCTCAATGTGTACTACATTAGTCAAAATACTCCAGAAGCCAAGATATTCACTCAGAGATAGATTATCTATATGTTTTTTTGGAGATCTGGAGATGAATGCTTGTGGCTTCTCTGAAAATCAAACTGGATATGAGTTAGTCTGAACCAGGGTTGGGTTGTAGAGAGACATTTCCAGCTGGAAAGCTCTGAGCTTTTCAGGGCTCCAAGAGAGTTTCCCAGTTTGGAGATGCTATGTAAAATCAGCAAAAGCTGTATAGTGCTGACTTCCTTTTGAAGCAAATTAGTGGCTTGAACCCAAAGGCATGCCACAAAAGTCAACATTTAGCATCTGGATCCAGCCAACACTTTGGATCGGGGCCTTTGATTATGTAGCCCTGTAAATAGTCTCCTAGGGTACATCCAAGGATCTATGAGTGAAGTTGTTTGGCCAGACCATAGTGTGAGAGAAGAACCTAGCACATCACTGTTACCAGAATCTGGGTTTCGGTGTTTATCCAAACCCTCTTCAGCATAACTTCTACCCCCCTGAAATGCTGTGTCTTTTCCTTGACCTAGGGTAGCCATTTGGTGGAACTTTCCTCCAAAGCTAAAAGAATCCCTTGGCACTTTAACTCTTAGGTAGAAAATGTTGTTTTCTTCAAGTCACATGTGAAAGGAAGCTGTTTCAGCTCAGCTTCAGCTGGTGGTTTGGGGAGGGTGGGGGATAATGACACAAAACCCAGGTGGGCCTGTAGAAATGAACTGCCCAGGTGCCAGCTTTTTGAGCTCCACAACTGCTGCAGGAAGCGGAGGCACCACGTGGAGACTGTTTAGAAGATGGCTCAAGCAAAGGGGTCGCTGGGGCTTGGAGCACAGGCTGGAGAGGACTGCAGCAGGTGTAGGGACTGTGGCAGAGCTGGAAATGTCTTGTGACTGTTCAGGGTCTTGCTCCAGCCCAACTGATGTTCAAAGCAGCTCCTGTGAATTGCACCAGCGCTGGCAGGGTGAGAGCAGGTCCCTGCAGCAGGATGGAGAGTGGCGGTAAGGAGGGAGCTCTGGGGGGATGTAACCCTGGGGGAGAGCAGCAAATTGGGTCTGTGCTTCTTGGGCTCACAAGGAGCAGATCTCTGGTGTATACAGGAAGTGCCTGAAATAGAAGCACTTTGGAAAAAGTGAAAAAGGAGTGTTTCCAAAGGACTCCAACACTTCTCCATGTGATTTGTGCAATCCTTAAGAGCGTTTGTTGCTTTTTTTGGTGGTGGAAGCTATTAGGGGAATTTGACCTGAATTTTTACATCACTTTGGATGCCTAGAAATAGCTTTTATTTAAAGCAAATAAGTCATTTGCTAAAAAAATATTGCCCAGCTATGTGCAGGAGAAAAGTCAGCTATTAAAATTAACCCAACGTTAGTGCAAGTGTTTGCTGGGCTCACAGTCTGCAGGTATAGAAGGGCTGCTATCCTGGGAGAGCCCAAAAAACTTGTCTAAACAGTGTACAGTTTCTGACAGCAGTCAAACAGCAGATGCTTCCTATAATCCTAGGGTCTCTTTCACTCTCATGCATCTTGCAGAGTTTAACCAGGGTACTCTCCCAGCCTGCTGCAATCTGTGGCTCAGGGACTTGCCTGTGAAAGCCACATCCATATGTTTAATTATGTTATGTTATCCTTATGTTAAGGAGACTGAGGGGTGGCCTCATTGCTCTCTACAGCTTCCTGAGGAGGGGAAGAAGAGAGGGGGGTGCTGATTTCTCTCTGGTACCAAGTGATAAAATGCATGGGAATGGCTCAAATCTGCACCAGGGGAGGGCATTAGGAAGCATTTCTTTATTTACCTAGAGGGTGCTCAAACACTGGAACAGGCTTCCTAGAGAGGTGGTTGATGCCCCAAGCCTGTCAATGTTTAAGAGGCATTTGGACAATGCCCTTAATAACATGTTTTAACTTGGTCAGCCCTGAATTGGTCAGAAAGTTGGACTAGCTGATCTTTGTAGGTCCTTTCCAACAGAAAATATTCTATTGTAATAACTCCTAATGGATTGTTTTGTTCTGTGAGCTGGCCCAGCTGCAACTTGAACTCATGTCAGCTGTGTCCACAACATCCTGCAGAAAGGAGCTTCCTAGTTTAATTGTGGTATAAAGAACCACTTTACTTAGGTTTGGGGGTTATGATTTTTCCCTTCCATTTGATGTCTCTTTGTGTGCTTGCATTAGAAGAGAAGGTGAACCCTTGATCTCTGTCCATCCTCTGCTTGCCTCACAGAATTATACCGTTGAACTTTATGCACTATATCCCATCTTAAGTATCTCAGTCATGGCCCTAGGGGCTGAGGGAGCCAAGGGGTCTGCATAGCCAGTGATCTGGCTGGGATAAGCTTTGCTGACCATGGCAGATAAAGGGACAAAGGCACCGTGTATTTCCTTCTGCCTATGCCTCTGAGTGCAGAATCTCCTGAGCAAAAGCTGAGTGCTGGGGAGCTGCAGTATGGTGTACATGTGGCCAGTGCCCACAGAGGTGGGGTTAACATGATACCAGTCCATTGCTTCATGTCTGCTGCTCAGTGCCTCACTCAAGAGAGTTTGGAGTGCCTTTGGTGATGCTTCCTTCAAGCAGGGCTCCCAGGTTCCTGTATCCATGTGCAAGGATCTGGCCAGCAGGATGTGAAGTGCTACTGCAACAGCACACCAGAAGATGGTTTCTAGGACAGCATTTCAAAAAGTAGATTCACATCAGCCTGGGAAAGCCCAGAACATGTTAGGTCTTCACATGTGGAATACAATAGCTCCCCTTTCCACATTGCTTCCCCACTGCCTGAAAGGGCTGCAGCTCTCTAATACTCTTGCCGAGGTTTTAATATTCACACCAGTTGCACAAAGTTGCTTCCCAGCCAAAATTTCATTACCAGGAGCTGACTGTAGCCCTCCCCTCTGGGGAGTGGTTTCCTCTTCTCTTGGTGTTACAGGATGCAGAGTCACAACCTGTTGCACTTAAAGGTTCCCCATCTCCTCGAAGGAGCTATGGAAGAGCACAGCCTGTTTTGCAAAATGCTGCATTTTGCAGGAGCCAATTGCATGAGTATTGTCATATTGCAGCTCTTTCCTCTCTTTGCAGCATGTGAGGTAAATGAGGCTTATGTAAATGGGGGACAGATGAGAGCTACATGGGGACAGTGGTGGTGCATGGAGATGCTGTCTCTGAGCCTCCCTCTGCAGCGCTGGTAGTGGCCCTCTGCTCTGACCCCAGCTTCCCCACTATTCTGGCTCGGACTGCTAATGATGCTGTCTCAGTCCTGACACGGCACCTCCATCCCACCAGTACCCCCTAGCTGTTCTGACCCTCTCTTTGCCCTTGCTCTGCTCAGCAGGGGCACTTCAAGCCCAGGCTGAAGGGTTTCTGTGCTTTTGCTCCCAGCTGCTGACTGCCAGTCATGCCCAACAATAGCAGGAAGTTTTAATGATGGAGATAAATATTTATTGAGAGCACAGAGTTCACTGTATTAGTGATCAGGACAACTTTTCAGGGACAAAACACAGATTTAGAGCTTAATCCCTGGCTCCTGCTCTGTTGCAAGCACTCTCTAAAACCTTTGTGGACACCAAGGCCATTTTGGAGTTCCAAAGTCAAACAACGCCTCTCCATCCCTCCTTGTAAACACTAGGAGGACTGGAGAATCAAAGCCTCAGTTGTGAACATATTCTGGTTCTTGGGTGTCTCCCTGCCTTGAACTGCTTATATGGCATGACTCCAAATCTTCCTAGCTTATTTCCTGTGCTCAGGGCTAGAGCTTGTCAGAGAATTTCAAAACAATCACAATCCCCCTGATGCATGGATATGTTGCAAACAAAAGGGACAATGAATTTTAGCATTAAAAATATTAATTTGTTTTTTTGGAAATTTTTATTTGCCATCCCTGCTTATTCTGATTTAAAAATCATCCCATGATCCAATCAAAGACAGGAAAGGACAAGCCGTGGCTTTGCTGTCTGACCCTGTGGCACAGAGATCACCTTGCTGACAGATGAACCCAACAGTTAATCTGCATGTGACAGGCTCAAAATGGCTCATCAAAAGTGCCAGGCAAAGAGTTAAAAATCTGCCAGGTTGAATTCAGTTGATGCAGTCAGACTCCAGTGCAGAGTTAATGTCCCCTTTGGAAGTAGAGTTTCAGATCAGTGAAGCTCTTGCTTTGAATTACTTTCCTGGCCACCCCTAAACTTCTGGAAATATCCTCCAAATGGAGTAATATGATGCTTGGAGAAGAGAGAGGAGAAACACAAAAAGTAACCAATAAAGTAATCTGCAAGGGAAAAAACTCATTGGACAAAAGACTTTCTTTTGCCAGCAGTCCAACCATTCAGCCAGACACAATACTGTGCTCCCTTCTGATGCTTTGCACTCCAGCCCCATGCAGTTGTGGTTATTATCTTGCTAGGACCAGATTGGTGTTGACAAACAGAAACCCAGGTAGCTTTGACTTTCCTTGTGTGCACAGTCAAAGGGAAGGAGTCATCTGCCCCTTGGTGACTGATTTTTCATTGTCCTCACTCTATTTTATTCTCTCCACACTATGGCATGGAACAAAGACTTGAATTATGGCAGAATATGAATGAAGTCTTTGAAAAATTATTAGAACAATTCGACACTGAGGTACGATGCAGGGGGAGAGCAAAGGGTGTCACTACTTCGAGGGCTTTAGTGCTCTGAGTTTTGGGAAGCTTTGGGCTGGCTGTGAAGCTGGTCCTCCAAAGGGGAAGGAAGAGAGAAATGCAGAGAAAAGCCAGGAGCAGTAGCACCTGCTGCCATCAGCTATCCCATGACTGGCTAACTAGATAAGGTAGCGTGACAGCAGTCAATGTCTTTTTTGGCTCTTTCTCCGTCCTGAGCTGGTCTGAGAAGCAATTCCCAGCCCCATCAAGGGAGAGGGGGGAGTGAGAGACTGGGAAAGCAAAGAGAAAACAGGACAATGGCAACACATGAAATGACTTGCTGAAACATGGAGAGTCCCCCTGGAAAGGGAGGAACCACCAGTATACTTGCGCCTTTCCTTACCATCTCCTCTGGGCAGCCACTGGAAGATGGGACAAGACACACAGTGAGGACTTGGCTTTACCTACTGTAGCCTTTTCTAAAATGTGCTATTACTATGCAGATCTCCTTCCATATGTGCTTGGAAAGAAAATTTCTAACAAGGACAGTGATCAATGACAGTAGCGTGGTGTTCCTCAGTGCTAAGGGCACATGCTTAAAGATAAGGATTATTTCTTCTAATAAGGGAAGCTGGGGAGCTGAGCACTGAGAGATCCCCTGCAGGCTCCAACCAAGACAGCTTCAGACCTACAAAAAGCCCTAGACCATGATATTTTACAATGGATGATGCTTCTTCACCAGTGCTGAAGGGAGGGTGT
>VZZY01027707.1:0-23185 GCA_013400335.1 Eurystomus gularis
AGTAATAATAGTAATAATAATGTTACTATTTCACCTATAAAATGTATTTCCCATTTGCAGCCATAAGAATTCTCTAGCACTTGTTTATAGAGCAAAGAAGTCCTTTAATTTAACTTAATTTTTACCCTTTAAAAGGTGTTATGTTATGGAAAGTATGTAGCTCATTTTCTTGCCATTTATTCTGTCACACCATTTTAAAACTGCATGTACATCACAGGCTCTGATAATCACAGATGTAAAAAATGAAATTGAAGTACACAAATAATGAAAGGTGCCTATGATTTCAATACACAATATATTCACATCAATTTTCAAAGAAGGCTATGTCATAACATGGTTAGAATGATCTCTTTTATAGATTTTACTGTGACCTCCTCTCCGTGCAGCGGTTAAATATTTTAGTGTTCATTTGCTAGGTAACCACTAATTGAAATACCTAAAACTTGTACTTAAATGTCTGACCAATACATGTCCAGAACAGTCAACAAAGAGTTGAACACATTCATTGTGAAGCTGACTAGAATGAATTGATGAAGATGAGTCTGAATACTGGCCTTACGGCATTTTACTAGCAGATCCAGGAAGCCATGTTCGTTGCATTCTGCATCTGGAGATATAGAAAACTCTCCTGAAACTAGGTGTCTATTTTTCTTTCAAACATTTTAGTAAAGCTTGATATTAAAATATGGTCAGTAATTCATACTGCCCTTATTTAAGCCTTTAATCTTACACGTGTTTGAAGGGAGGCTTATATCAAGTAACTCTAACTATCTGTAACATGACACTAACTCAGTGTCAGTCATATAGATTATGTCTCTACTGCCCTTCAGAGCTTCACAAGTAGACACAGCAGGGCAAGGCCTTCATTGTGTCTTTTGTACAATCCAAGACTGATATCAGTTATTAGGTTAGGGAGAAGGAGGTGCCCAACAGACCATTTCTGCCTAAAAACAGAGAGGCAGAATGTAGTAGATCCAAAAGTTCAAACACCTGATTAAGCATTGCCACGAACATTGATGTACCTTCTTTCTTCCTGCCACGAGGCAAACCCACATCATTCCTCCATGACAATTATTTCTGATATGTTTCCATCTACTTAGACGGCTTTCTCCATGAGTCTCTTGAAGCTCTGCGATCTGAGAGCTCATTATGCCTGACATTTCCTCCTGAGTATTTGGCTCAGCATCTTTAGATCCCTCAAGGGAGCACCCTCAGGTACCATAGCTTCTTGTATGCATATGACTAGCAGCACAGTGGCATAGCCACAGAAGCTGCCTTTGAAATTCCATTTTAAAGGTGTGGCTTAGTTTAGGGAGTAGGATTAAACAGCCCTCAAAAAGTATGCATAGCTTGGTCTCTTTCCTGGTGATAGTAGGTTATAAAATTCTTATGGCAAGCCAAGAGGATAGTTAGTTGTGCTGAGCATTGTCTGTGCTGTCCTATCAGGCAGTATAGACTATGAAAGACTAAGATCCCATGACAAAACTGGAAACCTGAACAGAAATTCAGTAAGTGAGGAATTTGGGATCAAAAACCTAAAAGTGTTGTTGATTTTGCTTACACTAGAATATTCTGGAGAGAAAGTTTTGGAATTAAGCAGATAGTTTCTATTTAAGTTTCCTTTAGATGAAGTTCAGTTTAGAAAAGGAGCTTCACATTGAAACAAAAATATCTTTCTTTCTTTGTGGCTTGTAATGTAAACCACAGGAGAAAACCAGTCCTTTACTTTCCCAGGTTAAGAAAAGGGTAGGTTTTCAAGAAAGCATTTCTTAATTGTGTGGTATGTAAGAGGCAGAGTACTAATGTTGCTTAACAGCATCAATCATGTTAATTCTTTGAATCGTCCAATAGAAAAGGTACTTATCTTGAAGTCAAGGATGTGGGAAGCTATTACTCAATAATCACTGAAGTCCAATATATAGGTCAAGGAGTGATTTGAGCTTGAGTTTGAGGTTTAGGGTTTGGGTTTTTTTAACTCAGCAGCGAATATTTCCATCAGTAAAGTGGTAAAACCATTACTTTGAAAAGAAAATAAGAGGAGAAAAATCCATGATCAAACAAAGAAAGCTTCGATCTACAAAGGTAAAGCTGTGTTTCAAGAAAGAACTTTCAAAACATGTAACTCTTAGTAAAATTACTCTTCATTTTAGTAAAGATTTTTTATTGTTTCCATGTGTACTGTCACTTAACATTAAACAGTTCCTAGGTCTTGACAGCTACATGCAAACTGACTTCTTAAGGAAGCTGATAATAAGTAGGAGAAAAAAAAAAAAAAAAGAGTAAACCTTAGATCAAAATCAAAGAAGTCACTAAAAGAGAACTTCTGGAGTATTTAGCAAAACAGTTTGCTATTTTAACTGCTTTCTAAATATTGTCCTAATTAATTCCTTATAGTTTACATAGCATACTAATGCTATGATGTATACACACATGCTGAAAGTTGCAAGAAATATTATCATAAAGAACTAAAAATAAAGGATCTTAAGCTGCTAGGATTCATTTCATTATGAAATGATACAGCTCGTTGAAATGCACAGAAAGAATACTAAAGTTAGTTTATTTTAACTTCAATGAATTATATATTGACTATTGATATGAAAGTGAAAGAAATATCTTTGTTCCAGGAAAGCCTTCATGAAGCCATATTGAGCTATAACTTCAGTGGCACCTTCAGAAAGATTCTTCTCACCATATAAATGTTTGACAGTTTCAATTGTGCAACTTCTGTAGAGACCAGCATACAGAATACCCTTGTGTCTGGAAAGAAGTACAACCGTTGCAGTTGCTACAACCCTTTATGTTATCACGGCAATCTTAGCTGATCTTGCAAGCTTATTTCACCATGCATCCAGATGTCGTATGTTGTACCCATTAAAACACTACAGAATGAAGAAGTGCCAACCACAAACATGTAAGGACTTACAGTAATTCTTTTTCACAAGAGCATAATGCACTCTGAAAAAGAACAAATTTTGCCTTTTATTAGATGTTTGTACGTGAGTTATGAGTGTGAGGGTAATAACTAGTGAATAAGACTAGCAGAATTCACCAGTAAGATCTCCCAGAGCTATTTTTCCATATATCTGAGACAGCTTTGCAAATGGGACACTATCATATTGCATCCATCTTGCATGTGGCTAAGGTGCAGAGCAGTAAACCAATGTCTAACAGCAATGTTAGGACCAGAATATCTATCGCACAGCTTTTAAAATTACTGAATACATGTATTATAAGACACCTAAGCCTTTTTGTAGAATCAGTGAAGATAAAAAGACTAGTTCATCCCATCTACTTCAGATGTCTAATTTAAGACATGTTACCCTATAATGCTGTCTTGTTCTCCAATGACTACAGAGAGAGCCTACACAACTACATTAGACTGGATACTCAGTGTTTAGGCAGATGAATTTGTTTGATGATTCCTATTATAGAGTTTTTAAGTTCTTATTTGATTCAGTAGCCAAGTTGTAGTACTAGTTCGGCTGTTTGAATATTTATATTTACCAACTGAATATTGAATGGAAAATTGTTTAGCACATAGGATAAAATGACATTGAAACTATACATTTGCATTTTATTTGATAATTTATCTCATTCATTGGGAACACTTTTTTTTTCTTTTAATGATATTATGTAGCTATTATATCAGGTAAATTTCTGTGACCTATTTTCTCATCCTGATCATTCACAAACCACTATGAAGGACAGTGGGCCATAAAAACATTTTTTTTTGTAAGTGTGTTTTCTGTGTCAAATGAAGGCTTTTGGCATGTCCCATGTGTCCAGTGTGTTATTTGTCAATGTGAGAACTAAATCAAAATCAGCAGGAAACAGAAAACTTGCAATAAGAAACACTGTCAAGAATAAAGGAGAACAATAACAATTGACCAGCAGTTAATGAAAATGGATGGAAAAAAGGAGAAGAAAGAATTGACACAAGAAGACTGCTCCTACTAAGGATAAAAAATGAAGTAACATTGTTTATCTTCATTTGGCTACCTATCTTAAAGTAAAGGATAAGCCCCAAAGTTGATTCTATAAATAAATAGAAAATATGAACATTTTAAAAAATTTGCTCTATATGTGACATTGACTCTTCTTGTAGAACCTTCTACTATCTCTCTTCTTTTTTTACATCAAGTAATTATTTCTTCCATATGTGTCACAAACATTCTTCCCCTTCCTCCCAAAACAAACAACAAAAAAACATCAAGAAAGCTTCCATGGGTTTAATTTTTGCAGAGAAAGAGCTATTTAACTAAAAAAAGTTCAGCTCAATAATAATTTTGTAAATTTCCTTTTACTTATTCAATTTTTAAAAAATTTACATTTCCCATCTCACTTATCTTTCTAAACTTTATTATGATTAGAATTACAGTGCATTATTTAAAGAGGTAAATCACTTTGAAGTAAGCTGTCATTACCTACAGCCAGTTTGCTGTAAGTATAACTATTTTAAGACAAAATTCCCAGCAGTGGCAATCATTAAAGCTAAAATCCATTTGGTTCTAATGCTTCATGTTTCATGTGACCTTATAGTTTCCCCAAACTAATAAAGGAAAAATGTGTTTTCTTCCATGCAAAGCACATAGTATTATCTCATTTATCAATTGTTCTGTTACTTTGAGTGCCAAGATCTGAAGAAATACCTGCAATTTTGCTTTTCCTTGGCCTAATATTTTATGGCTGCTAAAGCTCAGCAGAAAGCCCAAACAATGAAATCACACAGTTTTATAATCTAGTAGTTCCTACAGAACTATTTTAGTAGCTTTTTGTTATTGCTGGGCTCTTACTCACTGTTTTTCCTGATTTAAAACAATAGTCTATGATCACACAAATTAAGACATAAACCACATCAGAAATACGTCATATGTTCCTCAAAAGCACCTAAGGAACAAAGGTATATTGTGAACTAATATTCTTGGTAAACAAAGATGTCTCTCTTTAATTATTTTTAAAATGTGATCATTCTTCCATTGACAGGAAATTGCCACTACCTAGGATTTATGATCCAGATCTAAGGATCTGATAGATAGACATACTTCTCTCAATCTCAGTGATTTACACCAGGTGAAGACTAGGTCCAAAACATGGATTAATCTCAAATTTTTCTCTAAAACTTTTAGGGTCTTGTCCCTAGAGGACTAGAAACTCAAAAAATAATCAAATATATTGTGTAAATCTTTTTAAGGAGACCATAATAATTGCAAAAATGTGCTTCTGCTGAAATACAGAATACATCTCCATTCCCAAAGGAAATCTGAAATTACAAAGGAGATTATTTTTTACATGCTGAGAATATATTATTGGATACTATCAGGTCTTGATGAGAGTCACTATAAAAAGAAATCAGCACTTCTTAGAAATGACCACACTTGATGTATGATTCATCTCACTTACCTTTTGCTGTTAAAGTTTGGCATTTTTTATGCCTAAAGCTGCAATTTATGTTATTCTATGGTCCCTCAAGAAGCTACCTCCAGAAGATCATTCATTGTAGCAAAGATACATAGTTTAGGACACTATGAATCATCCTCTAGAGGTGCCTATGTTACTCCATTTACTTTGAAAAGAGTCTAGATGAGTAACTGACACAATTCAATGGCTGAAGATATGTGAGATGAGTGCTATTTCCAGTGACTGTTTTACCTTCCCATTAGAATCAGTATTTGAAATGTCTGTAGTATTTAGGCCATAGACACATAAATGGGTCAGCCCTTGGTAAATTATCTGTCTTGATTTTACATTCACTCTGAATAAATCAGGAGTTGATTTATATTTAATTTAACATTTAATGCTTACAACTACTGACACTTCAATACACAGATTACTTCTTTCTCATACTCCAAAACGTATGTCCTGATCACTCATGCGTAGGTGTCAACAATGTAATTTTGTTCCATCCTTATGTCTCAGGTTTTAGTGTTTTATTCATTTGCTCATGACTTGCATTACTCACATTTGATAACTGCTACTGAAATTGTTTGGTTTTCAAAATAGCAATCATTTAAGCCACTTTAACTGGCTTTATTTGAAGAAGATAATACTACTAATATGGCAAGTGATTGTCTGACAACAGTAATTGAGTGAAAACTGTTTTCTTTCTTTGTTCCTGAAAGATAACTCCAGGTTTTCTTGATGATGATAAACCAACACCTATCAAGAAATCCAAAAGAATATTGTACTGCTGAAAAATTATTTTATAAAATCCAGCGCAAACAGTTTGCAGTTTTCCTAAGTCATAAAATAGTCTTGTGGGTCTATTCTGTGTAGAGCCAATAAAATCTCACCTGGAAATTCCTTCATTCAGCCACCTTCTTCTGCTCAGCTTCAGAGCACAGCTTTATGACATCCAACCTGGATTTAGTGGCAGCATAATATGATCTGACTTGAATATCCAAAACAAAACAAAAAACCAAAGGTATTTACACTGAATTTTAAGGATAAAATCATTAATTCAGTAGAAAGAATTGGACTTTTGACACTGATGCTTATTGTATTAGTATTTCTACAGAGAAACTTTCAACATACATAAAGTTCTGCCAAGAAATTGCTCTTTTCCTCCTTTTGTATCAGAAGATGATGAGCATCTCACAGAAATGCTCATAGTCTTGAAACAGGCCATGTTGCAAGTCCGGGATTTAAACTACCAAACTTTAAGTGTGGAATGAAATTGGTTCAAAGAGCTGCTGTCCACTTCCTTCCCTTTATATACCAAAGACATATACTGATAATTCTGATGCAGAACCCTGATAATCACTGACAGGCTATTATACTATGAAAATTGATTGTGGCTTTTAAAGCTCTGCAGAAAAATGTTGGTTTCTACTAAGTTTCACAGAACTTTACTATACTGTTTGATTTATTCAATACTGTATTTTCAATTGCCAATGAATCATACAGTTTTTAGCAAGAGGCTCTGAGGCAGACTTTTCATTTACTTTCTTTTGTTTTCTTTTTTTTTTTTCTGTCCTTTTCCTAGCCTCCATTTAGGAGTTTCCAGCACAGAGTTTATAATGAACTGGAAACCCAACTTTCTTCCCTTATTTACCTTTTTCTTCTATATAATACACTAGCATTCTCCAATTACATACAGATTATTTGTAGGGCAAAATATTACTTTAATTGCCTTCCAAAAGAACAATAGATTGGAAACCATTTTTAATTACAGAAAAAGATAAATTTTAAAATGTTTTTTCTTAGTAAAAAAATCTACTTATTGTTAAAATTAGAATACTGTTTCCTTCCACTCTATTGTCTTTATAATGGCTACTGTTTAGGATTTAGTATGTTCATTCCCTGCACCATCCAGCTGTGATGATATGTTTATACCCTACCATAAACAAGAATGTACTGCAGATATGCATAAGCTATGACTATATTGCTAGCTCAGATACTATTAGCAAAATATCCTGAGCAGTCTGGATCCCAGCAAAACACAACTGGTCAGCCAAGCTACACAGGAAATTCTGAATCCTGAGCTGTCAGAAAATATAGCTAGAGACATCCCAGCTCGCCATTTTAGATCCTACCTTATATATCTAGTTCAAACCAGCAATGTGGCAAGGACAAGTAGGTATTACTGTACTTAAAGTATCTAAAAAGTATATGGTAGCTTGTGATTTATGCATTCAACTGATAGAGTACATTCCTACTCCATAGTATTTAAAAGAAATGCAACAATTCCTGTTTCATTGGTGATGAACTGATGAGCAAATACATTGAAGTTGCCCAGGGTGGTTAAGTAGAACTATGGGGGAAGCAGAAGAAGCCATCTAACATATTCAAGACATTTACTTCAACCGCATCCGTTTCCACATAACTATGACCAACCATCCTTCACTGTGAAGTAAAAATCCTTTTAAAAAAAACACGTAAACTTTTTGTGCTTCTGTTTATTATTAGAGCTTTAATAATGATTTACAAATTACCAGTTTTAAGGAGTGTGTCTAAAGAAACTAAAGAAATCATAATTGTTCTTCTGAAAAAATTTATAGCTTAGAAAGGTTATCATCCTATATTCAAGCTCATTTCTCTAGTCTCACTGTACACAAGTTTCTTCAGATTTGTTCTCAAAATTGCCACCTAAAACTTGCCTGAGAATCGTTCTTTGGGATTCCGTTTGTTTCTTTTGTTTAAAGCAAACACATACAGACAAATGCACACATCTGTTTTCCTCAGGAAACTCATTTGCATTTGTGCATCACTACTGGAAAACCTTATTTTCCTGCCTTACATAAACATTGGGGTTTCCTGAGATAATTGCTGTTCTTCTGGCACAGAGTAATGGGTTGAAGCTCTTTCCAAGGCCACCAACAAAGTTTTTTTATTAATATATAAAAATCTCCCTGCTCCTGCTAGTCAGACAACCAAAATGTATGAAATGTAAGCGTTCCAAATGGATCTTGCAAATGACATCTCTAATCCACTGAGCTTTCAGCATTTTCCAATGCAGTTTCATAAGGGATTCCACTTATTTGTAGCACATTTATTTTCCAATTAAGACATCTGTAAACTCTAAAATTATTTTTTTATTTAGTAACCTGACTTCCATCTTAGAAAGACAGTCTTCCTCAATGAATTTTATAGGTGGATAGATTAGTGTAAAAAGGATATCCTGAAAATAAAGTAGCAAAACAGCTAAAACATAAAAATTACAGTAGGTGAATATAAGATGAAATATAACAATAGAAGAAATAAAATCATGCACAGATGAGGCATCAGTGGCTTTTTCTTTTTATTAAAAATTATTGGAGGTTATATTGTCCAAAAGAGACACAAGGAAGGAAGCTAAGCGTAGTGTATTTCACATATACTTCAACAGAATCAAACAAGATATCTGATGGTTGCACAGCATGTTAGCATGAGAGTTCTTCATTAAACCAATCCCAACCACAAAAAATTGACATTCATTAAGTGAAATAGTGGAGGGGGAACACTGGACTTTGAATAGTCAAATATTTCAAGAGTATTTGAAACAAAGGGACTGGTTTTGTTTGGGCTTTGGTGGTTGTTTTATTTTTCTTTTCACTCTGCTTTAGATTTGTTGCAGATGAATATGTTTGACAGTTTGATTTATCAACAATTTAAGATTTAAATAAAATGAGATAAATACAAGGTTAATTTTAGCAGCTTAAAGATCAACATGTGATTTAGTAAAATAAAACAGCAACTTCATTACAGATTAAAGAATGACAAGATTCACACTAACATACTACAAGGTACCTCAAATCAAGGGATGAATGTATGTATAAACATGAAACATACAGACACAGATTCAAACAGAGAGAAATACTTGGATGCAGTGAAATATATAGATGCTCAGTAAATAAAAGTAAATGTGTAAAATCGAACACCTGCATAGGTAGAGAGGTGGGTAAAAGAGGCTATTCTACAGTTAAAATTTCCCCCTTCAAGTTTACAGTAAATATTCACAATTCATCAACATTTTTCAATGGCAGGAGTTGAGTCTCATGGAGGTGGTCTTAGCCAGGCCTTGCTTTGACTTTATTGGCAAACAGTCCTGAGAGGCATCCCAACTCAGGGGAGATGCTGTATGCAGCTCACTGCAATCCAGGAGAGCTCAAAGGATCTCCTCCTGGATTACTATTTATGGGGTCTGAGATAATTGACTTCTGTCAGGTACTTTTCCATTTTGGCTTAAGTCAAGTGATGTTCTGCAACTCCACTAGTTGTGCATGCCCAGAACTTACTAGAATTTAGAGTCCAGTATCCACCACTTTTGTCCACAACACAAGTACAAGAGTCATAAAAACTTTGACTGATCATCGTTTTTGTTCCAAAACGATAAGGAACAAATCCCAACCAGGGGCCACCTAAATGCTCTAGTCCACTGCAGGAGGTAGTTGTTGTTATTGTCCCCAGTGAATAGGGGAGGCAGGAGCCAGGTGCATTAAGGGTGTGCCTGAACACTGTGGTACACTGCTGTTCACAATTTGTATTCAATGTTTCCAATGGGTTGTTGTGTGATCCAGGAAGGGGAGTTGCACCCTATACCAAGCGCCCACAAGTGGTGGAGAATCATACTGCTACAAGATTGTAACAGAAACAGGAGAGATTAGTATTTGAAAGTCTTGTACATCCTTGATACCATTGAGTAACTTCTCACTTCAAGAAAACAAGTGACTACAGAAGCTTACTTTTTGTGTCTATCTTAAAAGCATGTATCAGGCAATTTCAGAAAATACCTATGTGAAATTGAGTCCTATATGAAATACCTATGTGAAATTTGCACAAAGAACAGATCTTCATTTGGGACAACCAGAAGCTTCCTAGTCTTGTCAACATGAAATTGGTGTTGTCCAGACAGAAAAGGAGAACCTTTTAACACCTCGGGTTCTTAAAATATCACCTGTGTTGCGGATTTTAACACCTCCACAGTTAGTCATTAAGTCAGTAGACAGTTTCAAGATTACACGATTAGCCCTAGGTCCCTGAAATCCTTCTACTAGAGTCCTAGCCCTTGAAGAATTAATTACTAAATTTCCTAAGGAAATAGGTTAAGACATTTGAATTTGAATATGGATTTTATCTTTCCACACATGCATGTGGTTTAGTATACAGTTTTAACTAAAACATCATCAGTATGGTCAATGCATTTATGCTTTACTTATATGTATGCAACAAAGCTTCAGCCAGTCAGTAAAAAGTGAAGAGAATAGACCAAAGTTCCAGCTGCAACACATTTATTGCCAGAAATTCAAAATACATCATTACTTGATCCAATGACACTTAAACTAAGGGTGAGTCATTCAATAGTGTTAAAAACTGGTCGATTACACCCAACCAGGGATCCCACGCTATCAGAATCTGCAGATGGAATGATAATTTGGAGAAGTACATCCAGTTATAACACTTTCAAAATACAAAAACTGAGAGAAATTTTTTCTTAGAATTCATGAAACCATCTCATAGGTAATATCCAAGCAACAAATTCTTCAGAAAACTAACATGGTTGATATTAGTCTTCATAATAGTAATTTAAAGCTTAAAAAACCAGAAAATTGTTGTACCATGAGAGGAATAACTGAGACACTTATGTGAGGAATTGCGTTATACAATTTTTTCCATTAACACAAATCCCATTGGGCTATTCAGAAAAACATTAATTGGAAGTAACATTAAATAAAAAAATATAAGAAGAAAATTTTTATTTCTGTTCAGTTAAGGAAATAAGTACTCCTGAAGATACACTTTTTTTCTTGAAAATGTTCTGAGATCCCTTGCCATAATTTTCTGTTACCTTCATGATAAACACAAAGTTATCAAAAATCAAAGCAAGCAGAAAGATACAGATTTGGAAGTCTTACAATAGTGTTTTAATACCAGTTTTCATGCTTTTTTTCCCAAAATGAAAAAAGCAGAGTTTCTTACAGTGTTTCTACAAGCTTTGTGAGAAGAGAATATAAACGTACTTATGTTATATTCAGACAGACAACAGGTGAGATATAAAGACAAACCATATGTTTTCTATGACAACATGATTTATTGACTTCTAGAAGAAATATTAGAAATAAGAAAACGAAGAAGGGAAAAGGAATGAAAACTCAGAAGCTTGTAAAAATGTTCCTGTTCTTTAGGTCAATTTAAGAAACTACTGGTTGTCTTGCTATAAAGAGCTTTCTGTGCATTTGGGTGAATATTCTGAAATAAATAGCTGTTAGACTCCTATGAATGACTGATTTATTTATTTTTTTTAATGTAAGGCAGACTTATAAATTTTAATTAATTATTAAAAATTTACCAACCTCAGCTCCATCTGTGAAATCTGTGAAGTCATAATAAATTATTTGATTCTGTACTGTTCTTCCTTAACATTTTTTTTTGTGAAATAACAAGCATCATTTTTATATAGTGTCATTACAGTATATAAACAACATCGTTTGTTCCTTTTAAATGATTATATAGCACACAAATTATTCTACTGCACATATTTTCTACTTTGATGTTCAAAATTCAGTTTCCACAAGCAATTGCAAGTTTTTTAACTTCACTGTGTGAACATTTTCCAGCAAAACAAATCACTGGAAAATTTGTGGCTGGAAACACAAAGATGTTTATGAATGACACAACAGAATTAATTCAAAATTAAAAATTGACATTGTATTTCTGTAAGTATGTATTTGTTTTATTAGCTTTTGTGCACAGTGCATTTTGAGAGTTACATGGTTGTTTATAGTCAACTTTGAATCACTTTTTTATTTTTTAGTCTCTTTGTAAATTTTAAAGTCTTTCCCTGTAAAGGATAATATAGCAGGTTTTTTGTTCGCTTGCTAATGCTCAGAAAAATTAAGCACTAGTAAATAATATAAAAAAATCTTACTTTCTTAAACAGTGATGAGACTACTTAACTGAAAATGATATCAGTTTTTTGACTTTTTCCGTGTTTTGGAGGTGGGGACAAATTTTGCATTTTTTGTTAGCTATCTGTGTAATATTTTCTTAAACAGGATGTAATGCAAAAAGTTTTCAAGCACTGAGCCATGGAATTATTTATATTTGACAATACTGAAACAGATGCAAGAAGAAATAAAAGGAAACAGGGCACACTCTAACAGGTTAATACGTTTTGGACAATATTAAAACTTTTTTTCTTCAGGATACTAGTTGTTGTTATTTCCAATGAAACTTTGTTAGGTCAGACGCCTTCAGCAATAACCATGGCCTGGTTTAGTGTCAGCAAAGGCTCTGTAATTTCTGTGGCCATTGAGGCTTTGCAGTATTGTTTTTAACAGGAAAGGTTAACCACAAGGTTGTAACGAGTTTGTTATCTAACATTGTGTTTGCTATTATATACCATAAAATATTGAAGAGCTTTCTACCCAAGGCAATGCTGACTGCTGATTTGGAATGGCAGACAAGTGACTTAGTAAGAAAAGGACATTGGTCAACATGAGTGACCTATACACCAGAAGTTTAAAATTTGCAAGACTTTTGCTTCAGTAGGCATTTGGATTCACTGAAGGACACAATGTAGAGGCTAGCATATGAAACAGAAATAGATATGTACTGTAAATAGCAACACTGAACAGTACATTTTGCATATTTTATAAATACACTGTTCTGTCACTCTTACCTAGAAAAATACTCCGCTGTCTATTCCCTCTGTTGAACATACCTGTGAAATTTAATGTATTCAGTATTATTTGGGTTATGACATATTTCTTTTAAGAACTATTGTGTACTTCTATATTAATCAATTCATAAAATCAGTCCCTGGTTTAATCTTCACCTGTATTTTAATGATGTGCTACCTTATGAAGTGGTAAAACCTTATGAAGGTTGCGTGCTACTGACATATTCAGTCTGTAGTGTCATGCTCACCATATTAAACAGCAATGGATACTAAGAAAGAGAATTAATCACTAACAGCTCTTTACCAGGGTCAACTGCAACTATGAAACTGGAAGCAATGTATTAGCTTATACCTGGTGGATGTCCTGTTGCAATCAGCCACTTATTAAGGCATCAGTGTTAGACATTCTCAACAGTGATTCAACAACAGGATTTCACTGAAGTGTTCACAATTCCTTCTATGCACAGGCATTCTGAAAAACCATTACTTTAGAGTTTTGACCCTTGGCACATCTCATATGCTATGTATATGTTTTTATTATCACTTTCCATTTTTCTTGTCAGTTGAAGAAGTCTTTTAGTTTAACCTTTGAGACATAGAATCACAGTGTCAACTTTCATACACAAGCACATACTTTTTAGCATATGCTCAGAGAAAGGAGGAATTTTTTTTTTTTAATGTATTTTAAGACTTTCCAGTTTTTCAGAGCTAAAAGTTACATTCAAACCCTTGTAAGCTGGAAGCCAACTAAAGGAAGAATGTAATAAAGGAAAACTGAAGTTTTGAAAGCTAAGCACAATTAATATTTTCACTTATTTTCCCTCTTCTCCTTTCATCCTAACCAAAAGAATGCATAATAAATGGCTCTAATATTTTCTTTGTTGTATGGAAATGTTTCTCTATATAGATTGTGTTTATAGATTGTGTTTGTATTTTGCCCCTGAAGTTGAGAATTCATTGGTCATTCTAATGTCTTGCAAGCAGGCAAGGTCTGGCAGTGACTCTTTTAAAGGCTGTTATGAGGAGTACAATGTCAATGATGTGCCTTGGTATGCTCATAACTGCAAAGGCTCAAATCTGCAAAGCGCTGTGGAGAAAAGCATACATCTGTACTGTGCTAACGCTTGGAGCACCCAGCACATGGCGAAGAGTACTCACCACTTTGCTGAATTATCCCTATGGAACAGAACATTAAGTAGGATGGAAAAGGGCATTACTAATCCACAGCTCATCTAGCACATACACTGTGCAGCAGTAAGCATTAGCCGGTAGATATTAAATAGACCATTTTGCTCTTTCTTAAAGAAGAAAATCTAGAGTATTTTTTGATTCTAGGAACAGTCTGCTGTGTTTCTTTCATAGAAATAAGGCATTTGCAGCATAAATTTACTGGTAGTAGCATTACAAAAAATGCAGCAGAGCTACTTCATTGTTCCACATTTCTTAATGAGAAAAGAATTGGGTCTTTTTTTTTTTTTTTCATTACATCCTGTGTTATTTTAAAGATTTGTATGCCATGAAACAAGCCAGGTAAATATAGATTTGGCTACCGGTGGTGAGTTAAGTAGTTATGCAGTACTCCACTCTGTTCATGGGACACCACTCCCAAGTTCTGATTTTGATCACAGTCAGTGAATGTGTTTAAGTCTAGTGCCTTTGCAGTCCCATGCAGTTTTACAAGGATTTCTTTTTCAAGTAATTAAAATGCTATGTGATCTTAAGTAACATATAGAGTCTAAGTTTAATCTTTACTTACAATACACAAGTGGCTGCTGAGACAAGATCTTGCTTTTATATTGTTCTAATAATGCTAATTTTAATCCTTAATTAATCTTGAACATTCAAATAAGCAAGATGCTGGACTACCCTGAAGAATAACTTTATGCAAGGTACCATATTAACTCAGCAAACAACTTCTCTCAATTCCTCTTTATCCTTTTGACTTTGTAGGTGAACTTGAGTATTCATAATAATTTCATCTACTCTTGCACTACCTTCTGTATTTTTCTTCCTTTATTCTTTAGATAAGAGAGCACTGACTGAAGTAAATTTACAGTAAGGTAGTCTTGGTCTCGAACTGCTGAAAGGTATTAAATATAAACTTAGTTTTTCTATATTCTTTTATGGCGCAGTTATCAGAATAATTGAGCTTCATGAGCGGAAAGTGTCTGTATTCTTGTCTCCTAAATTCAGGGGTTTTCCAGCTAATAGAACATTGTTGCTCTAGATTATTTTGGACCTTAGTAGTAATAAAAGAACACTTGTTGTTTTTCAAATTTATTTCTGGGAGATTGTCTATCCAAAAAAATGCATAGCTTAATAAGCAAAGCCATCCATGGTTGGAAAAAAAAATGAGTGGAGCATTAGTTTAACACAGAAATGCAGTTGCTCACTACTAAGCGAAGGGGTTTTGAGGCATTATGTCAGTGATGTTCTTTGAAAAAAAAAAATGTGAGAAACAAGAAACAATACTTTTACGTTTCCTAGCTATGGAAGGGTACTTCTTTTTAAAGAAGAACAGGTTGGAGTGTTAGAGGGATAAAAGAAGTGAAAATGCCCGAGATTAGTAAAATTAATAAAAAGATAGTGTAATGATTGTGTGTAATGATAACTGAGGCAATTGGAAATGACAGATAAAATGCTTGGAGTAACAGATGCTTAGGCCTGAAAATGATCAATAACATGACTGTGAGACAGCTGGCTTCATTAGCTGAAGAAATTAGCTAACTGGCTAGGAAGTTGCATCTGGTTAGATCAATTAAAAACAACTGATTGAATAGAAGGAGAGCTGTGCTTCATTGGTTCAAATAAAATAAGTTTAGTAAAAGATTTAAGAAATCACAAATGGATGCCTAATTAATAACAAAACTAGCAACAACAAAAATCTTGAGTGGTTAATTGGGGAAAAAAAAGAGTCTGAGCAGACATAAAGGATCAAGTATATTGAGAGCAAATACCTGAGCACTTCACGGTAAAGGTTTGGTTAGTTGAATTCTGTTGGATCAGGCAATAGCACAAGTGAATGTCTGTCTCATGTACAGCCTTTGGCGTAGCTTGTTCCTCTTCTACTCATTCAAGAAAACAAGATTTGGGAATATGTGTCACAGTCAAAAGTAGTGAGAGACATTTAAAACTTCTGCTAGGATGCAAAAAGTAGATGTAGACATGAAAAACTTCTAACTGGTAAAATGCCATCCACAAAACTTTGTATCATTAATTTCCACATCCCAGAAACACCTGAGTTAAATAGTTTTTACTGTACTGTGGAAAATGTTCTGAACAACAAAACACAAGCTCTGATCTCTGCTCAGAAGTGTCCTACCTAGTTCAAGCCTTTGTATACTTAAACTCCAATAAAATTCAAAGGTGAAGCAATCTGAGTGGCCAAAGTTAAAGGCTGTGCACTGGAAGAAAGCTGACCAACCTTGACCTTGCTAAAACAAAGTAAGAATTTTGCTGGAAAAAGAAGCAGTGCAATTGGCATTGAAGGCCTATTGCAATCTGCAGAAGGAGCCTTCAGAAGACAGTAGTCATCTTTCTTGGCCGTAGAGTAGCCTGAGAAGATGAGGAAGGAAATTTGAATCTCTCTGTGGGCCTGGTATGTACTGTTCAGTTATTGTAACATCTTAGTTGGGCATGCTTTCATACAGACTCTGGTTTTAGAGAGGTTGAGTAGGATATGCATGAATGACCAGAAAGGTATGAGAAGCTACTGAAAGTCCATCCTTTCATCTCCAGGAATGATTATGTAACACCAGAGTACAAAATGTGTATATTAATTTCTTAGAATCCTGCACTAACACTCAAAACTACAGTGGTCATTGTGCCATGCATAAGGCAACATGCTGAGTGTTAAGGCTGCAAGCAAATAACTAGATATGGCTGGAGGTTACTTCAACTGAGCAGAACATAAGAAACTACTGCATGGAAGAAAATAAACTGCTAGGCATGAAAAATAACTCTGTGTACACATGTGCATGTGTGTGTCTACTGGAAAAATGCGCTCAGCATTGCTATTGTGATGTAGAAGGCCAAGAGGAAGGAATCCCCTGAGCACTTCTGTCTGTCAGATTGGGACTATCCTGTCACTGGACACCACTGAAAAGGATCTGGCTCTGTCTTCTTTGCACCTTCCATTCAGGTATTTGTATACATTGATAAGATCTCCCCTGAGTCTTCTCTTCTCTAGGCTGAGCAGTCCTACCTCTCTCACTCTTTTCTCAAATGAAGTGCTCCAGTCCCTTACTCATCTTGACAGCTCTATGTTGGACTCTCTCCAATAGGTGCACATCTCTGCTATACTGTTTATTTCCATAACACTGGTTACTAGCCATAAACAACTTTTTGTGCCCCTGATCACTACTTTCTGGGCCTGGCTGTTGAGCTACTTTTCAATTCATCTCACTGTCATCCCATCCAGCCCACATTTCATCAGCTTCTTTTCAAGGATATTATTGGAGACAATGTCAAAACTATTACTGAAGCCAAGATAGACCTGCCCATTTACCTAGTCAGTAACAATTAGCAGCAGTAATAAAGAGCAGCAGTAGGGTCTATATTTCTCTGTCACCAAAGTGTGTATTCATGGGACTTAACATTAATTAAGTTATTGCTTATTCAAAAAGGAATTTATTTTACATATGATCAGATGGGGATTCATCACTACTCTTGAGAATCATAAATTAAATGAAATGGAAAAAAAAAAAAGAAGAGGATTATTAAACAAACAGTCTACATAATTCAGTTATTCCTGTGAGAATTTTGCTATTTACAAACCCTTAACAATTTAATAATGTTATTCCAATTTTTTAGTTATTTACATTGTAATACAATCAAGGATTCTGATATTGATCATAATGGCTTTGAGCCAGTCATTATATGTAAAGATTATATTTCTCATAGTCTTATCTGCCGACAAGATCCAAGATCTGTTGGTTGGTTACTCTTCCTACTCTCTAGCAAGAGAGCAGCTGAAATTATCCAAGTAGATTTGAATGAGAAGAGAAAGAGAGCTGAAAACAAGAAGTGCAGAAGCTATAGTTTTCAGCAGAATAGCTAGAAAAAGACTAGAGTAAGACAGAATAGAAGAGAAAAGGCACTTGTGTATAAGCACAGAAAGCAGAAAAACTTTTGATATTGGTTGAAGTTGTACCCTCCTTATCCCACAAACAAAATTTCAGAGAGGGCATACTGATAACCATACTGTTATACAAAGACAAGCAATATCCATTGCCTAAATCTCCAGTGAGATACCTTTGAGGAAAAAAGTGAATGCCTGAATAATTCTCTACAGTTACTAAATTAAATATGGCTATAAAGGATAGCAAAGATAGGGCAAATGCAAGACTACAGTTACTGCTAATATGAATGGCTTGCACATTTGCCACTCTAGTACCTAATCACCTACCACTGCACCTTTGATAGCTTGGAAACTTTAGTAACATAATGATCACTTAGCAGTTAGGTAACATAAAGAAGTTACATTATTAACAATAAATTATTTCAGCTTGATAAATTATAAATGTCAAGGATGAAAAGGTTTAGAAATATTTATTTAGCTTCCTGTTGCCCTTATGAGTAGGCAGTGTCTGTGAGGTATGAAAGTGTTTTCCAGACATTAATTAAACATGTATATGGAATATATGTGGATTATAGAATATATATATAATATATTATACTATATATAGAATACATTATTGCTATATAGAACTGATTAAATTTTTAAAGTGCCAGAAATTGATTTGTTGTATTTTCTATTTAAACAGATTATTAAAACCAAGAAAAGAACCTTTTGGAATAGTAATGTGTATAATTCTCAAATAGTTATTTTTACCTTGTTATTTAGGATTGCAGAATTAAAACAAAAGCACAGATTTAATACTCCTCCTACTCCAGAAATAATTGTACTAATTAATCAAACACTCATAATATGTTCTTCTGATGGCTCTATAACTAGCTTTCATTCATATTAATTCCCCTGCTAATGATCCTTATTGTAACAACACATATTTATAACAGCATTCTAAACACTTATCTCCTAGGGCCATACTAGTATAATGAAGGTGAAGTGTTACTAGTTTTGCCACAATGCAAACACTTGACTTGAGACTTTACAAAAAAGTCTTTGCATTCAATTAACCTTAATAATGAGATATTAGACCTGTAAAATACTGCTAGATATTACATTAGCTAATACAGCTCATGAGTCCAAGTGATCAGCAATACTGGCATCTGACTCACAACTTTTGTTCTATATTGCATCTTAATTCTGATAATTTTTTGTTACACAGAATAGTCCTATCATATTCCATTCAAACCTGGCTACATATGAGAAGTGCATTTTAAAATTCCAGTCTTGCAAAAACAGGCAAAAAAAAAAGGGAACATTAAAAATGCTTTATAACTTTTTTAAGAGAAGTTCTGCATTTTGTAGCAGGACAGCAAACTCTGAGACTCACTGATTAAACTTTTTAGGGTCAACTGAGAATGTTCCATAGCCTTCAAATACATCTGAAGACAAGAGTCTTGGAGGGAAATCATCTTGAGGAGGATAGGAGTAAGCAGGATAACTTTTCTCTGTTTCTTCTCCCCACCTGTCTGTAAGGCAAGAACAATAGTTTCTTCTACAGGGGAAACTTTTTTTCCGTTTTTGAAGGCAAAGGGAAAGAAGGAAGAACCTTTTTCTGCAGCAGGATCTCAGTGACACCATGTCTCCAGCAACTATTTCTAGAATAATGTAATACTCGCACCAGTCATTTCTTGTTCCTAGGACAAGTAAAATACTGTATTGATGCCTTTTCAGAAAGTTCAAACAGAAAGGGAGGGAATTACATGGAAGATCTACACTAAGAGAGTTGGAGCCTGCACCAATTAAGCACACGTGGAGGGAGTTCTTCCATTCTCTTCAGAGGAGTTAGAATTTCACTCCACAGATTGTACAATTATAGAGCCTGAAAGTACTACCTTTGTAACAGGGAATTTCGTCCTACAGGGTGAATTCTATTAAACAGTCCCGAGACTCTGAAAACAGGCAAAGAAAATGTATTATTCTTGAGCACTGCAGCTATACAAAAAGATATATTTTATAAACAAATAGGTGTTATTGTCTAGGAGATTTGTTTTATGGTTTGTATATATCTAAATATTTCCTTTTTTCTTTTTTTCATCTTTGCCTTTCTTTGCCATCTGAAAATAGCTTAGATTTTCCTACTGAATTTTTGAGATTATTCATCTATTGTTCAAACTGGTGCAGGCAAAATAATTTTACTATTTAATTTAATTCCTTCTTATTTCCATGGGTTGTCTGTTTTTCTGTTTCTCTTTTTGCCCCAGGTGTGTAATTTTTTTCCTTGTCACAGCCAGGGACTGCTTTGGCTCTTGTAACCCTAAGTGGGATTAATCTCTCAAATTTAAATATTAAGAACATTATCACTTTTGACCTCATCTATATTACTAATAACATGTCAATTTTTAATTTTACTTTCAATAATAAAACATTAATTGCTAGCCTAAAGTTAATTTATTCCCCACATTTGGTCTGTTGTAATATCTTTATTTTAGCTATTTCTCTTCAGAACACTAAGGATAACACTGTGAAATGTAGTTCATTAATTAATACAGTGCATTTACAAGAATTGTTCCAGTTAAGTTTTCAGTGTGCAAGCCCAAAATCATTTTGCATCTTAGTGTATGAAGCAAGCCAGGTGAGGGATGGAGAGCTTTAAATGTAAAGCGTTTTATGACAATCATGCTTTTCTGTGAGACTAAGTATCCAAAAACTGGAGTACTTAAGAACCTGGATGACTTTTTTTTTTAAAAGTAATATATTTATGGCTATATGATGCCATTTTTATACACACACATATAGTTCTAACAAATATACTACACTGTTTTATTGCAATATGAATAAAAATTGTATATTCCATTTTCTAAATATTTGTAAAGATCTATTGGTTCCACAGCATAAGAAGAAATAAAAGTTCCCTTTCTGAGGCTCAGATGTGTTGTTGATGTAGCAGGAGAAGATCTGGTGGAGATTCCATACAACTCATGCCAAAGGGGTCTTTGGAATCTTATCAGGAATGATCACATACCATGTGTCCCGCTTGCATTTTCTGATTTGCTTGCATTTTCTAACTTGCTTGCATTTGCTAACTTGAAATAACAAACTTGAAGGTCTCACAGTAATCAAATAATGTAAGATTATAACAAGATATGTCTTTTCATTCTTGGTGGTATTTTTTGTTTGATTGCATCTGCAGTTTGCCTGTCACTTGACTTAAGTTTTGATGTCTACCAGTGTATACTGAAACTGAGCTGATCACACTTTGTTAGTACTGTGTATGACATTTTTGAGTCAACAGAGAGTGTGTGCAAATGCAGGTAATATTTGTCATGGAATTTTGGCAGAGAAGTGGACAGCTGAAGGGGAAAACCTGAAGCCTTAAGTGTAGGCTTTTCAATCTTTCTTTTCAAAATTGACATAGAACACAAAATGAAGTTTCTGTGACACTACATTCTTCTTGCACCTTCTGAAGCCATATGAATTATACATTTCTTACCTGTTTGGAAGGATGCTCAAATGGTAGCTCCATTTGTTAGTTCAATAGGTGTAATTTTTAATATATTTAAAAACAAATAATTTCTACCTTGATACTGGTAATGGGTTTTGTCTAATTTATAAGTAAATAATAGCAATAGAAAATAAAATTTTGATTTCAGCAATCATTTTGGAAAAGTTGCTTACAATACACGTCTACCTCCAGTTTTCCTAGTACAAACAGTAGTAGAGATTATCCTGGGTTCTATACCTCAAAAACTAGACTCCTTTTTCTGCTTTCATTATCAACACAGATGCCTGTACTGATGGGTAAAGGAACCACCACAAAACCACTTTCTGTCCTCATTGATGGTTTAGTGCTCTTGCATCAGAATTACTTAATTAATGTTCTCTAAGCAGGAAATTTTAGATGCACTAATAGCATTAGATTCACTTAGTGTAACATTCTTAATTAAGTAAGTTACTAAGAAATGCACCTTGAGGAGTTATCTTGGGATTGATTTTCACAGGTATCTCTACCTGCATGGAACTATTTGCATGAAATTCAGTATGTGTGAAATTATTAATAACATTATCTGAAAGGCCCAAGAGGGAAATAATTTTAATTAACTCTAAAGCTCTTAAAAATATATTTATTTCTAACTTTTTCCTTTTAATTGCTGTGTGTCCTTACAGCAATAATAATTGATATTTCAACTGGGATTGGTATACAAACTGGAATAGGATCTAGGTGGGAACACCAAAGAAGGTGAAATGTCTCTGAACAAATGTCTCTGTTCATCAATGCCATGACAGAAAACATTAGTTGCATAAGGGTTTTTCATTATTCCAGACATATGTGGATATTAGTTCCTCTTGGTAACAGCTGAAACAATGTAGGTACCTGCCCTGCTATGTGTGACATTGCTGCTTAGGCTATACCAACATTCCTTCTTTTCCAGTTCTCCTTTGAAAATCAATGCAAATTTTCTCCAAGTAAGGAAAGCAGAACTGATCTCATACATCCTGTAGTCTTTTTGTTCGTCAGTCTGAAGGCACTAAAAAACATATTTTGAATGTATATATTGTATTTAAATTAAAACGAAATGAGGTGATTATTTTTTATATGTGAATGAAGTTTTGTCTTGGTTTGAGTTAGAGCAGAACTAATTCTGTTCCATGATTTCACTTCCCAGCTCAGTTTCTTCTAAGTAACTACACTTTCTAAAGTTAACAGCAGACAGTGTCTGCTTCTGGCAGTGACAACACTCAATGTTTAGCTACTACCAAGGACTGGTGCGCAGACCAAGGTCACTGGTTGCACCTGTGGGGAGGAGCGGCCAGGACAGGGGACCCTAAACTGACCAATGACGTATTTCATCCCATAGCTGAAAGATCACAAGTGTCAAGCTCTCCTATTGAATGGCTGGCATCTGAGGAGGACTCCATTCATTCTGCCTTTGATCCTGATCCATGCACACCTGAGTCCAGTTCCAGAATCCAGCTACTGAGTCTGGTTCCCACCGGCTGGTTCCCCAGTGCCTGCTCCA
>VZZY01027733.1:0-41948 GCA_013400335.1 Eurystomus gularis
AGATGAGATAGCAGATTTTGGAATCATCTCTAAAAGGACATGCAGGCAACACAGAAAATCTGTTTCTTCTAATAACGTTTCATCTTGGTTTGAGTTTGTAGTGAAGGTATTACAAATGTCAGATGCAAATGGCTCAGAAAGTGTTATATTATAAAAATGTACCATTTTTTATTCAGCATTAGTGGATTCCATTCCTAGGCTCTGGTAGGCATAATTAGAATCTTAAAATTTACCATTTCAGTATTTAATTCAGTTGCCCTTTGATGTCTTATTGAAAAATGCCGTGCCTTACTTTGATTGTTCAGAGAGCCAGTAATAGTTGTATGGAGTCCATGAAAATACATTACAATAGGTGAAGTTTCCTAGCTGCTGTCTGCTGAATAGATAGTGAAGATATTTAATGAAAACTTTTTCCTTGAGCTCATGCTTCTTTGTAGTGACACTTCTATTAAGAAGAGTTTTATCTGCTTTCTCAACACTAGAGGGCAGAGGCTGATTGGGTGCCCAAAGTTGTGCCCTTCTTATAGCTGACAAATTATATCTGATTTTTAAGTTACTGAATAAGAAATTAACTTGTACGTGGCAAATAAATGTCTTAAGAAAAGCTGTTCTTCTCTGCGTCGCTGTTGCATTATTTCCACCTTTTTAAGCAGAGAAACTTCCCTTTATTTCATACCCATTTGATTTCTCATTTGGCATTTTTGATGGTTTATTAAGATTTGTATTTTATAAAATTGCAATTACATTTGAAAGTTCCTACACACTATAATGTGTTAAAGAATTTAAAAGGTTCAGCTTTATTGTTTGCTATTTGATAGCTTGAAAAGTATGCAAAACTATGATTTCAAATTCGGCTTATTCTCAGTGGTATCACTAAGGAAGATCATACTGAGCAGCGGGACTTTAATAGGTTTGTTTGAACCCCAGGAAGTGAGGGAAAAAAATCCCAGTATAATTGGTTCGTTGCGGCATGTGAACTGCCTTATGAAAAAGGAAGTAGAGTTGTAGTTGTAAAGTGAAACCACAGCTATAAATAAATCTAATATTCTGCAGTCAGAAACCACTTTATGTAACCAAGATGCAAATTTTGCCAGCAAGTTTTTGATGCTCAAATCTGAGTGTTTTCCCTGAGAAGCTGCATCAGTTAATACCTATTAAATTAATCTATAAGTATTTTGCTTGTATATTTTCATTTGTTTTTCCCAATGTGAGATGCTAAACATCAAGCTTCCATGTTTAAATTATATTTAACGATAAAATTTTTACTGTTTTGAAGTATCTGTAAAGCAAGCATATTTGTATTTGTTACTCAGTTTTTAAATCAAGGTTAGAAAAAAACCCCTTGCTCTTAGAAAAACGTCTTGTATTACTCTAGTCCTTTCTAATTTGCATTTAATACAATGTTTCTTGCCATACACAATACTAATTACTTTTATATTGCTGATAAATTTCAAAATTAAATTTGGGAGCTTTTAAGAGTCAACTGAAATAGCAGTGGTAATGGGAGTTGCTTGCTTTGTATGTTATCAAGTTGATCGATTTTTAAGTTTGATTTTGTGTGTGTCTAACACCAGTACAGCATAACTAATTTAATGCCAGTGCTGTGAACTATACACTGAATAGCTCTGTGTGGGCTTTGTAGTCTACAGGGATATCACATTATTAGCAATCATATCTGCTTAGGCAAAGCTGGCTTCTACAGATGGCTGCTTTCAAGTGCAAATGAACTGGTTAGACGTGTCTTGTTTAATACATACTCAAGATTCACAAATGGGTATTGATTTTTTCAACCAGTGTTTCTGATAGCAATGGAAATGGATTAAATGGTCTCTAGAGAATTTAAAGGAACACTGTCACTTTTAATTAACTGTAAACTGGTAACAAAAATACATAAACTTGCATTAATATGTCAAAATGTATTTAATGAAAGAAGCCTATGCCACTTTGACAGCAGGCAAAAGTGTGCTGAAATTCCGCATTGTTACGTTGTGGAGGTCAGGTTTTTCTACAAATACTTGTGAGTATAAATGTGTTTGACTGTAAAAGGTCTCTGTACCTGCGCCTGCAGCTTATGCTTGCTGATGATTGTTACAGCACTGTTTTATTAGTGTTTATGCCATCAATTAGTCTAATTACTCTTGACTTTGAGCATTATTAGGTTCTTCAAAGGAAAGAACTACTAAGTCTACTTGAAAGTAAACATTTTCATTCTCTAAACAGATTTTGGGGAGGGGGGGAATATAAAAACATTTCCAAAGTACATTTATTATTTATCGATAGTGTCATATGGGATAAGGTCAGTTACTATTGCACTATATATTTATTGTTGAGGCTATTTCATCTGCAGTTTTCTGTAGGCTTGCATCACTGGTGGCAACATCTAAATAAGGAATGACAGCAACAACACTAACTAGCCTCTAAATTCCTAGACAGCAATATGGGGGAATACATTGCTTTACAGAGCAGGTTTTGTGAAAGAAAGGTGTCTAAGTTAACTATGTACCATTAATCTGATCTGTTCTACTGCAACTGAGGTCATTAGTTAACAGCTTTCCTGTAATGGGATCTTAGCATGCCACCACTGTGATAGTGTCATTGAGAATAATGGCACAGTGAGGTCTTGCATGGAAGCACTTTCTCCTGCAAGAGAAAACTTCAAAACAGGAATGGTTATTGAACTAAAGCAGAAGCTCTCAACTTTTCCATATTGTAGATCACTTTTCAAGATAAATGCTTCTGCAGACCACCTCCCGCCCAGTCTCTCAGTCCTAATGCCATAGCTTCTCTGTAGCTTCTGGAATACTAGGTTTAATTACGATGAGATAAAGATAGAAAAATGTAATAACAAATTCTAATATGGAGAATACTGATATTTAATAGTTTCCTTGCCTATTTTCTGCTCTCCTCAAGTGCAGCATTTTCATAACCAATTTCCTTTTCATGTCTTTGGTCTGTATGCTTTCTCCTGTATCCTGGTTTCACAGCCTATCTGCCCTTATAGCTGTCCTTCTGAAGCAAATTTCTTCTAAAGGAAATTTTTGTCAGAAAAAAACTGAGCCTGTATTTTGTGCTCAGTCCTTCATTATCTGGGCACAAGCAGACAAGAGAGCCCTGCTCAAAGCACGTACAGTTGTGACTTTTGCAGAGCGTTCCCATCTTTAGTGTTGACAGTACTCTCTTGTCCGGCCACTCAGAAGTAGTTCATCCACCCGTTTCATAGCTGTGCAGCCATGATGCAAACTGTTGCCAATCACCCTTTCTAGCAATACTGTTTCAGATTCCTGCTGCTGCTGTTTGCCATCTGCAGGTTTGTAGATGAAGGGAAAAAAAAAGCCTGAAAACTGGAAGGAAAAAAAAAAAAAAAGGATTGTTTTAGTGTCTTTTACCTTAAGACTTGCTAGGGTTTACAGATTTACCACTATATAATGCAGGTGCCACTTTAAGCACCTGCACTTTAAGTGGAGATTAAATTATTTTTGTATATATTTGATATGTATGTAAAACCAAATTATGTCAAACTGAGGAGTATTGTGGCTGTCAAACTCTGAAGCTGAAATAGTAGCATTTCTTTACCAGAATGTATTTAAATAATTACAACTTGAAAATACTATAAAATGTCTAATGAAATAACCTATTTTCCTTTTGTCTGTTCTATTTACAGGCTGCTGGAAAATACAGACAACAAGGCAGAAATTACATAGTGGAGGATGGAGATATTATCTTCTTCAAATTTAATACACCTCAACAACCCAAGAAGAAATGAATATCAGATGTTGTTCATTGCTCAAAAATAAACTGTGCTGCTTCAAAAAGCATATGAATTTTTATTTAGGATGGAATGTCTGGAAACAAAAAGCATACAGTTTCTACCTAGGGAACCTCCCCTCCCCCCAGTGAAATTATTCTTGTTTTGAATTAAAATATGGCACCTCCAGCAAACATGCAAGTTCACTAAATGTGAACAGCTTTGCATTTCAAACGATTAAGACCCTACTCCAAATTGTAGAAGCTTTTCAGGAACCATATTACTCTCATGATACTTCATTAATCTCCATCATGTATGCCAAGCCTGACACGTTTGACAGTGAGGACAATGTGGCTTGCTCCTTTTTGAATCTACAGATAATGCATGTTTTACAGTACTCCAGATGTCTACACTCAATAAAACATTTGACAAAACCAGCCTTGGTGTGTTTGGGGATGTCTGTATTGACTGACTGTGGTGTGCTGAATGCGATACGGCACCTGGTGGATGCTGATTACAGAATTTTAAGACGTGTATGATACAGTAACTGGCAGTGTGGGGCAGCTGCAATTGTATCTCAAAAGTGAGTCTTTCATGGGAATCAGAAGATTATGATGCCAATGATTTGTCTCCAAAAAGTTAATGAATTTGTAGATGGACACTCACCAAAAGATGATAGTAAGGATAATGAGAACGATGCTGCGTAAATGATTTTTACTGGAGAGAAGAAATATATGTGGAAAAATCACGTTATCTTTGAGACTGAAGCTTTTTTTGTTCATACCATTTTGAACATGTATTTTATTCTCGCCTTGAAATTATTAAATTGTGGAGGCTGGAGCAGCGACGCCTGATGTTCTGTGTTGTCCTCTCAGGCCTGGTTTTCAGGCCAGCGGAGGGTGACACTGATAGCGTTGTGAAGGAAGCGGTCACGCTGTGCTGACTTACCTACCCTTTCTGCTGAAACAGGAGTACAGCTCCAGGTACCTTTTTACCCCTTTAACCCATCTCTTTGGGTAACACGGGAGAACATGTTGTTGGCAAAAATAGAACCAGGTTTGTACTTCCAATGCGAGCTGTAGAATCGCCCTTACTCGCAGTATGTTTCATGTGTTTAAAACAGCCTGACTTTCTCTGAAGTGCCCGTGTGGTGTGGTTTCAGCTACGGATTCAGTGGGGTCATGGCTGGGGGAGACGCTGATGTTACCTGTGGCTTGTTGGCGTGCCAGACCTCTCGCACTGCTGTGATAAATTTGCTTGCTATAAACGCTGAAAATGCAACTTACCACTGGCTAACCTCCCCTCTGTGTTAGAGACACTGGGAGCGGTGGTCATGGCCTGCTCCACGGCTTCCCTTGAGATGCCGCCTTTGAGCTTCGTTGCTCATTTCTGAAAGACATGGGTCAGCCAGAGCCATGAGGCTCATTGTTGAAAAGTTGGCATCATGCCTTTAATTGCGCTGTGGAGAAAGAGGGAGGGCAGATGACTTCAATACGTAGTTGTTGATTTCGTTTTAAAGAGCGTCTCCTTTTTTCACGGTGGTTGGAGGGGGGAGAGTGTTGTAAAGCAGGGAATTTAGGACTTCAGATGTTTTGGAACCCTTGAAAATCTCTTTTATATTGCCTCCGTGCAGCTAGTATTTGTTCTTCATGTTATTTTGATGTTGCATAATTGAGAAAAGATTAGGACCACCAAATCCTGTGTTAAAAGTCAAATCCAAAAGCAAAGGGAGCCTACCAGTTTCTCTTGGAAGTCAGCGAGGTGCTAGTAACAGAGAAGGGCTCATGCTGGGTTTCAGACGCAATGAAAGGTGAGTGAGAAGTGTAGTATATGTGGTGGTGAAAGAGAAGTAACCTCTTTACTGCACCAATACCCACCGAAACGTGTTCTCTTGTCCTGTCTGAAATTTGTTCTGGTTTCCAAAATGTGCCCATGCTCCCTAATTACTACATGTCCGTGAAGAAGTTGTTTGAAAGAACAGCGCAATTAATGGATTGCTTTGTATTTTTGCATCTCTTAGCTGCAATTAATAAGCCATATTTGTTTAGATTTGAATGCGTCTACTTCACAATATCTCCCTGTTCTAAAAATAAAAATAATTAAAAATTGAACAAAGTTGTTCTTGATAAACAGAGGGTTTTGAAGTTATTACAATATTCTGAAAATAGAAAATGAACTTAAAATGTTTGCCACATCTTTAAAAATATATATTCTGTGTTTTGTTTCAGCTTATTAACTTGCCTGAAACCTCTTCAGCTATTTTAACTGATGTTCTTTTAACTGCTGGAGCTAATCAATTATTCCAGAGTAAAACTAGGTTCTATTAAAAGAAAGAATAATCTGATAAGCTCTGTTACTACTATCACTGGTGACTTGTGGCAGCTGCTACATTAAATATGTGCAGCCTGTGTTTCTCCTCAGTGAGTCTACGCATTTAAGATGTACAACTCCTAAAAACTTGTAGATACATGTAGCAAGTTTCAAGCGCTCTGTTTTAAATAGAATTCTGATTTAACTTAAGCCAAGCACACTTTATTTAAGCATTTCAACCTGCACAGGTGACTCCAGGTGCAACGTATCCATCCTACTCAGGATGAAATCTGCCTGTGTGCTCTTCACTCTGTGAGCTGTACTCCCTGGGGATGATGATGGTGAGTAGGAGACATTCTGTTTCTCCAGCTGGAGAAGGGTGAGAAAGCATTGTAGGTGTTGCTCTTCCAAAACACAGAAAGTAGGGAATTTTGCCAAGAAAGAGGAGTACTAACCCTTGCTCTTAACTTGCATTCCTCCGTGCCCAATAGCCACAGCACTGATGGCATGTTTCTGGGATTAAGCAAATGCTGGTGGAACAGGGAAATCGCAGCTTCCTGCCTCCACGCTGACCAAAAGAGTGTGCCTGAAAGTGATATGGTGATGTCAGTGAAGCAGCTGTGCCTGCACTGGCATATGTGGTGACGCCAGGAGTAGATCTGGAGAGCAAAGTCTTTGGTACAAAGGACCTGATGTTCCCACAACATGTACGTGAGGGGTTACCTTGGACTAGTTGCAGGCTAGTCCCATGAGAAGTTAGAGGGCAGTTTACACATCAGTCTCAAGAGAAGCAGTTTGCTGTAAGATGCCCAAAGAATAAGCAGTTTGCCTACTGCGAACCTTCTGTGCAATGCAGAGGAAAAGAGGGAGGGTGTGTGTGAAGGGGTGTGATCAGGAGATTCGCTCTGAATCGCTCTGAATTTTTGTTTGACCAGTATGTTCCTGATCAAATAAAAAACTTGCTGTAGACAAGTAAGGGCTTACTGCTGTCTTTTACTGGCAGCATCAATATCAATATCTAGGTGATGTGCTTGGGCACCTCAATACATGACATTTCAGACCATTAAGAAGCACAAAGAATAGAAGTCTTAACTTTTGAAGACTATTTGTACCCACAGATACCTCTCGTGTAGCGTAGAGTTTTCTGTCCTAACTGGTGTTTCTCAGAACAGTACAAGGGGAGCAGGCTTGGGCTTTCTGTGTGGATGGTACATCAGATAAAATATATTGTTTCCATAGTATGTTATCTGAAGTAAAACAGGTAGTGAGTGCACTCAGTGGTCAGTGATAAACCACCGCGTGAAGCCCATATGTGTTCATTCAGCAATTTGAAAATTGAGGTAAGCATTTGAGTATGATAAGAGCCACCAAAATGTAGCTGGCCATCTCTTGGCTGTAGTTTGAGCATCTTTGGGGTCAGAATATTCCACAGAGGAACTGAAGGATTTCGATGTCCTCATAAATTCTGTGCTCGGTGTAGTGTGGGTGATGGGCAAAACCAAATACTTACTTCACATGGTTTCAGCTGTGCACTTCTTGCTACAAGATGATGTGGATGCTGAAGGTTGGCAAGGATTCAAAAATGCCTGAACAAAGCCACAGGGGAAGAAAAAGGGGTTGACGGGGGAAAAAAGAAAACCCCCGTTAAAAAACAAAGGTATCACCTATACACTTGGAGTGTCCTTGGGTCATAAATTGCTGAATGCTGGGAGAAAATACTGGGATGTATACCTTGTCTTTGTCAGGCATCTGTTGGCCACTGTCAAAAACCAGGATGGGCCTCTGATCTGAGCCAGTACCACCATTCTTGCCTCCTCTTCAAAACAACTTTTCTTCAAAGGCTATCCCCAAGCACTACTGAAGAGTGTGATCTCTTTAATGTCCTTTCTGGTTCTGCATTTTGATTAAAATCTTTATTTAAAGAGAAAAAAAACACAACAAAACCCCAAAAATATAATGTCTTAATTTCATGTATACCTGCTCTTTTATTGACTGTGTCCAGCCCTGCAGAGGTGGTAGCATTATTGTAATTGTTTAAAATTATTTCCCTTTCCTGAAGGATCATTTATTACCCGCTGCAGATTTCCATCTACCTTCTCCCCTTCTTAACAGAAGTCCACCCCAGTCTCTTCCCAGGCCACAGGGCCTGGTTGGTGAAGGAGTCTGTATGCGGTTTTCCTCCCACAGAACCAGCTTCCAGCTGGAGTGGCTGCGCTGTAGCCAGGGTAGCTTTGCTGAACACCTCCTGACACTTTATTGATGCTGCTCGTGATGGCCCGGCGTGCCTGCCATCGGACCTGCTCCGTAGGTCCGTATCATGGTGGTCGGCAGTGATGCTGTGTGCCCCATTCCGTTAGGTGGTTTAAACACAGAGCAGGTGCCAGTCCTATCAGTGCAGGGTAGCACTGTAAAAATGCATTTTGAAGGTGCACTGTGTATGGCAAGGTGCAGTTTAAAATATTTTAGCTTAATTTTAACATTTCTCTCTGCTCATGAACTCAGCTCACAGAAGATGAAGGGTGAGAAATCATTAGAAGTTAGTAATTGTTCAAAATTAATAATAACTTGTTTTAGTTTTTACTCCCCCCATACTAATTCCATATGTTTGATTATGCTAATCCACCATTTCACTTCAATTAAAACAGGAAAACCACCAGAAGCTGGGGGGGGTGGGGGTGGGGAAATCAAAGTAGTGGTATTCATCACAGTATCCCAGCAGATTGAAATAGCGGTGTGCTGCTTGGGCTTTGAAAGTTTTACAGTAAATTCTGCATTTCAAGGCTGTCTTTGAAGCAGTTCTTTCTTGGCTTCTATCTACAGGTAGTGCCCATTCCCAATCCATGGGAACAGACACATATGGCAGCGTGTTGCATATTGTGAAATCAGTTACATGTGTGTGCTTGCTGTCATAAACCCATGATTTGGTAGGTGCCTGCTCATCAGAGCTCATTATGGTGCTGCGCAGTTACCGAATGCCTGTAGCATTTTATTTTCTACATGCAAAATGCATGGGCTCAGCACAGGAAAACTTTATAAACCGTACAATAAAATCTGTGGCTGTTGCAAGAGCACATGCGATGTGGAAGTTAAAATACGTTCCCCCGAGTCTCAGGACATCAGTGGGCCAGCAGACCCGGGCTGGCTGAACAGGAGCACGGGGGTTTTCCTGCCCCACAGGGCTCCGCAGGGGAAGGTCCTTGGGCCCTGCAGGGCAGGAACTTTGCACAACAGGGGGAATTGAAAAGGCTAAGATTATATATGGGGGAACTTCCAAACTATTTTGGTGAGGGTAGGGATGGACGGAAAGTACCGCTCTGTGTTGGCGATGTTTTTACCCACAGTGGCCCAGACCCTTCAGCTGGAGCAGGGCTGGGTGTGGGGAGCGCTGGCTGCACTGCCTGTGGACCCTCCACCCACCGCAGCTGCCGCCAGCGATCCCCCACCTTGCCCACAGCAAAGCCTCCAGGTCTGATGTTATGGCTAAGTCAAGCCTGGACTTGAAAGCGCAGAGTTAAATCCCTGCACTGCTTGTGCCTCTGATACCGAGTTCATTTGCCATCTTTTGGTGAGGCTAACAATCACACAGCAGCATGCAAGGAGGAGGAAAGGTTTGTGAGGGGCACTTGGGAAACCCGTTTGCGGGGACCTTCACCACCTCATGGCCAGGGATGCACAGAGGAGGTGCCTGCACCCAAAGTACAGCCTGAGGTAAGCACGTGTGGCCCCAGGCTTGGTATCTACTCCCGACAACAAAGAAAGAGAGTTCAATAGAGCAAAGGTATTCACAAAGTTTTATTTATGGTAAATATGTAATAATTTAAAGGTTAATAAAGTCCTTGCTCAGTAATGAGGAAGGCTGTTGCCCATATAAAAAGGTTCCCAGGAACAGGAGGATGGCTCCGAGGAAGGACACAGTGCGCGAGGGTTTGACTGTGCCCAGCCGCTGCAGCCTGCCCGAAGCACGGACAGGACAGAGGTGACACAAGTGCCCTGGCCCAGGACAGGGACCCACTCCCCCCTCTCGTCCTCTGCTAGGCAAAGTCACCCGTGCCATGCCAGGACAGAATTAGGTCTTACCAGGAGCTCTGATGCTGTTGAAGGGCCACCTTGCCAAACTTGCCAGCAAAAGATGCAATGTTTGCTCTCCTTTAAAAATTGCATGCAAAACCTTTTAGTTGCCAAAGAGTTAAACTTCCCTGAAATCTGAATCGTGTGCGAAGTATCCGAATTTGGTTATAAATCCTGTTTAAGTTTCAAAGCACAGCATTATTGGGAGTACCAATAGTAACATCAAACAGCCTTGATAAGATCAACAAATTACTAAGTATAATTGTTTGTGCTGAGGTGTGTGCAAGGAGATAAATAGCTCATAAATTAAATACCAGTGCCTGAGGGTGAGTCATTCATGGATTCAGAGCTGTCCTGACACTCACAAGCAAAAAGTAATTTTCTCTTAGTTCAGTAATTATGCAATTCACGATCTAGGACTGGCAATCAATGCTAGGTACGCTGGCAAAGGTGGAAGGGTGCTTCAGCTATTGGAGTTTCCCATGCGTTGATTAACAAGAAAAGTCTGTTGTGTGTCCCTGTAGTGGGGAATATTCTGAGGTACAGTTCTTCAATAAGATAATGAAGAATGAAGGGATTAAAAATAGGCTTAAGGTCAGTTTTTGCAGATATAAATTGGCAGCACTCTCTTGGCTTCAATAGACAGTACTAGTTTATACTAGCAGAAAATCTGGCCCAAATTATTAAAGAAAATCAACAAACCGTTCTGTGATAACCGCTGTTAGTCATCTAGGCTAGTGCCTGTTTATGAGAGGCACTTGGCACCTCGCTGGCTGCGCTGCAGCTCGTACGCTCTCACGCGGGGTCATTAGAGCCCCTTCCTGACTTATTCATAAGATCCCATAAGGATCTTGGTCTAATCAGGGTTTTCCTAAGGACAGAGAATAGTAATGTAATCTGTTATTGCAACAACACCATCTTGATCTGCTTCTATTTACTAATGTTTTGCCAGCCATTAAATATTTTCCTGCCAAATTTAGATAGAGAACACACTGAAAAATCATAGTTTTTGGAAATGTGGCATAAGTATCACAGTTGCTCAACAACAGTCACTGCTGGTATAAACTCCCAGCCCTCAGGAGACAACTTGGTGTGTAACCTATAAGCCTCCTGACCACTTGGATCTCAAATAGCCTTCTCCCTGTCTGTCTGTAGAGTGTCACGATGGGGCAAAAGTGGTGGAAATCCTTCTAGAGAAGGACAGGAAGTCTGTGATAGTCTTTAGACTTTACCACACGGACAGCTTGCATCTTCTGACTCTGGAGTCCACCCCAGTGATCCCAGTGGTTGCAATTGTCTGGCTATACAAACAGGTACAAAGTAAGCCTTATCCTTAAAGGCTAATCAAAATTAAAAATAATTTTTGAAGTCTTGACTGGCAGCCAAACCCTGATGTCTCCTTTGCTTATTGGCCTTCAGTCAAATCCCCAGAGTGGCAATGTCTAGCTCATGGTTCCCCCAGCAGGTTATGGGGCTGGTGTAGTCAGGGCGGTGTAGGTGGTGACGTCACATCTTACATGGACAGGTGCTGGAAGTCTGTGCAAGGCAAAAATAGGGTTTTCAAGTTCCTACAAAGAGATGGCTGCTATTTAAGCCCAACTGTTGATCCATTTATATTTTTCATAAATAACAGCAAGATCCTGGCCTTAACTTTTGTGAAGCGTTTCGCAGAGCAAAGACTTTGTCAGCTCTTCCCTGGGACAGGTTCCCTCACTCATCAAGAGGACTAATGGCGCATCAGTTTTCATCCAAAGATACGTAGAGAGATGGAAACATAAGTGGTGTAAAACTGCATGTGTGATGTATGTGTTCTCCACTAAGTGATGCCACCTTCTTGTGACATCTCCGTCCCCTTGCATGCAGCCTGGCTTGTGAAGGCTTGCCTGAGTTTTCTGCAATTCCTGCCAACTTGGTGCTACAGTCACCTCGTGCTCAGGAACTTGTCCCTGTGGGAAGGACACTTCTTCTATTGCAGGCTGCCTTTTACATGTTGTGCTGCAGGAAACCCTTTGCCTTGGGGAGGTTCATGTCTAAACCCAGCGTGCTGGGTTGAGACGCACTTATGGAAAGTGTCTGAGGTCAGCCCTGGCTTCACTGGCAGATGCCATTCTGGGAATGGAAGAGAAACGTTTAATTTATATTTACTATTTAGGAAAAAAGCTGTAAGTGCGCTCTTTTATTCCAAAATAAAAATGCGTTAATGACTAGAGTGTTTAGCCCATTGGGGACGTCATTGTTTTCAATTATGTGCCATTCTGACGGGAGAGCACAGATTCTTAGGCTGAATGGAGATTTGTGCTGCAGCTATTTGTGCTTTTTAAAACATTTTCTTTAATACTTTAAGAGAAAACTGTAAAATGGCAATAATGACATATTATTACAAGTAAATTACACTGTAAAATAGCATTAATATTGCAGTTGAAACCTAGAATTTGAAATAAGATGGAAATACTCATTTGCACACAGCTTTTGTTCTTATCAAAAGCGATTTGGATTAGGAATGAGATTTACTTAGTGCCCGCACTCACAGGCAAGCTGATGCTCAGTCACCTGGTTGTGGCACAGGCTGCCAAGCTCATCTGTCACCAGCCACCTCAGGCAAAGCCTGGCACACTCCAGGGTGGCACAAAGCACCACGAGTCCCACAGGGAGCGGAGACGAGGAAAGCCCAGCTCAGAGAGATGTCGTGTACGCAGCGATGGCTCGCTGCCTGGGGAGCAGGCTGGGCAGGCAGGGCTCCCGCGGGAGTGGGGACGGCCTCTGTTTTGTCTCCGTGGCAGAGGTGGATCTCTGCCACAGCACATGAAACCCACTCTTCTCACATCTAATGAAGAAGGACTAATAGGAATTAGAAATTAATAAAACCAAAGTGTGTGCAGGATAGTAATCGGGGACCTTGCACTTAGGGAGAGCACCGAACAATTTAATACTCCATTTCATGAAAATTGTCCCTTGAATTTGACAAGCCTGTTCTTTAAAGGTCAAGGTTTTTTGGTCTTATTTTTCACCTTCTCCACTTATACATGAAAAATTGTTAAACCCTTGAAGGGTCACTTCTGTACTGAGAAATTTTGCACTGGTAAGGTCTGCAGGAGAGCTCCTTCAGAGGGGTGTGTAGAAAGGATGGGGCATCCATTGCATTTAAGACGTATTCTTTTCTGGGCTGTGTTGGCATTGAGGAGTAAGGAAGAAGAGAAACCATTTTTCTCTTGATTTCAATGTAACCCCTTTAAGTAGATTGCTCTGATAGTAGACCTGCATTTCCAAAGGTCTTTGTTTGGCTCTTCCATATCCTGCAGCAATGTTTGCTCACATCCATTACCTACCTTTCAAATAGGACATGCTATTGTACATTTAAGACCACCACCAAGACCCCCTTAACTCCCTGTGGCAATGGGCCTTAAGTCCTCCACTCTCTCCATGCTTTGTCCTCAAACAGAACAGACTCCCTTCCTCTCACCTCAGGCGAGGGCAGCCAGCTTGCTGGGTGATCTGCGCACCACTTGATGGTCATATGATAAAAGGGGAAATCGCAGAAATCCAATTACCTTTTTGTCACAACTTTTACTAATTTTTATTCTCATCAGCACAAAAAAGAGAGTAATAAATGCAGAACTGATCCTTCAGGCAACTTCTGTTCAATGTTGCCCTTCTAGCAGTTCTTATCTCTGCCAGATGGAATAACACAAGGGAGGCACAAAATTTCCATATGTAGAATAAGGTTGAGAGTCACCAGTCCTTCTATGATACTTCTTTGCAGCAGTGGTATATCTCTGTTTTCTGTCTTTGCAGTAATTCCGCTGTGGCACAGAGAAAATGAACTGTCAGTCCCGGGATCCTGTCTTGTGCTCCTCATGGCCCCGTACCTGGGGTTTGGGCCACCAGTGACGCCGGTGGGAAACACAGGATGACAGAGCAGGCCAGAAAGTGCTGCTGTGATGTTGCTGCCATCCTCGCTCTGAAAGGTAAGCTCCAGGCAAACTTCCCTCTCTGCTGGATAAATGGGGCTGCAGGGAGGTCCAGGCTGCGGCTGCCAGATTGCTCCTGGTCCTACAAACAGCCTAATTACCCCTGCCCTACTGACACGCTGGGTGAGACAGGAATGAACTACTGTCCTTGAGCACACTTACTCAGTAATTCCCAGGCTATGAGAAAGTGCATTTGGCAAAGGATGGAGATGCACCTCAACCAGCAACCTCTGGTAGCTGTGTCCTAGTCCCCAGTCCAAAGTCTGGGAGAGGAGCTGCAAGCACGGCAGGTCTGTGCCCCTTCCCACCTCCCCCTTGAATTTCTGCAGTGAGAAGGGGGTGCTCCTGTGACAAGTCAGGCAGTGTTAACATATCACATGGGTTTTAGGAGACAGGAGCACCTTGAAATTATGTCTGAGCTATTAAAAATTTAAATAAAAGAAACTAGGACAGCAATGGGAGTTGGAGGACACAATCCCAAGGGCTCCTTACAGTTGCTTGAGGCAGCCCCCAGCAGGGCTTGCAGGGTGCCCCTGCTCTGCCTCCCGCCCCTGCCTCTGGCATCAGCTGTTCTAAACCTGGTTGTAGATGTCCTGCCTCCTCCTGAAGGCATGGTCCTAGGGGCAACAAATTAGCAAAGCTAAGTGATGCTCAGCCTCCCATGTTACTCTGCTGCTGGGCTACCATTCCCGCAGGATTCGTGGTGTTTCTAACTGACACTTTTCAGCTCTTCCATGAGGAATAACATGAGGTGTCATATAAGAGAGCCTCATAAAATGTATGTTTATTTCCTAGGTGAGCTCCTGGAGTGGTTTGGAAGGGCATTGGCATTGCAGCCACTCTGATACAGGTTCCCCCGCTCTGAAATCAGTAGCTTTGTTTTCAAAGACAATGGAGGTCTATTTGCATGACCCTTGTATTTTAATAACTATGGCAAATTGCATCTTAGAAGTATTAATATATTGTTTCTACTAATCAGTAAAACCATGTATGTTATTTGTATTCCATTTGATGCCTTTACTTGGGAGGAAATATCTTTAAACACATTAGAAATAAAGGTGTACTGTATCCCTGACAGTCAAGGTGGGCATCTTCAAAATAAGGCAGCTGATTTATTTTTGGGGCCCAAAGATCAGCCTGTGAGCCCAAAGGCATTTGGTGCCTGAGCCTTTCTGAGGCCTGGCTGAGGATCTCAGCACCTGGCATGTGTGTTGGTTCCCTTGGGTATCCCCATAGAGTACCCATACCTGAAAAATATCTGCCTCTTTTCTCATTTTAGTATGTGATCTACTGAGCAGAAATACCCATCTGTGACACCATTGGTTCCACACAGGAAGTGACAATGAGGAAACAGTTTGGGAATGCAGAGTGTAAGTGTCCTTCACTTGATGCTATTGAAAAAACCCAAACCTCAAGTGGTTAATCAGCTTTTGCAAATGTCTCTATTAAGATAAGACATTTAAAAGCACTTTGACCAAGTTACCTCGTTATAACAATAAGCAAATAAGCAAAAATAAGCATGAGAGGTCCTGAGATAGGACAGGGAAAATGTTTTCTAGGTCTTTATGCTGACAGAAGAGCTTTATGCTTCCTATCTCAAATAACCAAAAAGGCAATGTCTCAGGCCAGTTCTGTTATGGTTTGCAGGCAAAGGCAATTTTAATCATAATAGTCCCACTGTATTCAGTGATGCTATTCTGTGCTTGGAGTTACAGATGTGCCTAAGTCTTTGCCTAAAGATGGATAATTTTTTATATGCAAATTAGGAGTATTCATACTCTAAATCTTGGTTACTCTGGTTAGTTAAACTGGGTACCAAGGAAGCTTTTTCTGGGTCAGAATCAGAATAAATATATCTGTCTTAATTATCTAAATATTTTTAACAAACTTGATATTTACTAGTGCTCAAATGATGAGTGGGTATGTGGGAAACATTAAAATTAAGTATTAAAATGTTTGTGACATATTCTTGCATATTTAAAGATTTCTGGGTTTTGTTCATTGGCTGGGCTTATGAGCCTGCAATACCGACTGTGCATTTGTGCTTTCACTTCTTCACAAATCCATGGAAACTTTTCAGAAAAGTTTTAACTACAACATGTCAATGAACTATAAAGGAAAGGTTTATTTTGTATATACTCTCTTTACCTGAGGTCCATGGTTAGATTCTGCATTAGAGCTTCTGGCTCTCATGTGCTCAGTTTGTGCTTTTGATCATGCCACTCTTTGCACAAAGCTGAGAGAATTTCTGCTTCATAAAGAGAAAAATACAGACGCGTTTTGATGTCTATAGAAATGCATGTTTGCTCTTATTTTTGAGGCAGGGGAACTTAGGGTTTAACATCTCTACAGTTCTTCCGAGGTCTCTGTACAATCAAAGTTTCCAAGGAGGACTTAATGGGGAATAGAAATCATTTGGTTGTGGTGGTGATGGTGTACTTGATACGTTTTTCTTTAAAGGTTGTACACTGATAAAAATGGTAAGTAACCTAGTCTACTCATAACCACTTCATCTTTAAGTTCATGCAAGTTTAGGGAGCTGTAAGTGACTAAAAGGATGAGTGGCTTAAGATTCACTGAGTGATACTGCAAATACAAGGACTGAAATACCAAAGGAGTAAAGGATATATAGACCTTTGCCCATTACATCAAGAAAATGAAAAAGTTAGGAAGGGGGAGGGGGGATTCCTGTGCTACATTTTTCAAGTCCTACTCCAAAAGGGGTAACCAGCCCATTAGTATAGGTGCCAGGAAGCTTGCTTTTGTGACATCTCACCAAACACACCTACTTTCACTGGACCATAGAAAGATCAATCCTGTCTGAAAACCACCCATTACCTAAGACACCTAATTTATATTAGAAGCTCACTAAAAGGCACTGTCTGGCCCCCAACCTTCACTTCCAATGATAAAGAGGATGTTTTACACCATATGTGACACTTAATCAAAACCGATATTCTTTAACAAACCCTTAACCTCTAGTATACAGAAGTCATATGAGGCCAAGGGACAAGACACAGATCCAGCTCAGGGTGGCATATCCTTTGATTAAGATGATACAGATTTCCCATTTTTATCAGGGTTACGGATTCTGGATATATCGCTTTTTGATTTGTCAGCATTAAATTTCAGTAAGAGGTTCAAGCCAAAGAGAGACCAAGACTAGTTCTGTCTTCTACTGCGTATTAGGAGATAATTTCTCTGAATCCTCTGCAGTAATGATCCTTAGATCTTCTGATCTTTCTGTAAGCAAGTTTTCCTGGGAACCTGGATTTAAACTATGGCCCAAACCTTGCTTGCATCTTGGTCCTTTCTTAAGGAGGAGTATCTAAATACACTTATTCTGCGAGCCCTGAAATGGACCTTTTTTTCCTTTCCTCAGGTCTTTTTCAAAGAGGCAAAACTTCAAGTGAGTTCTTTCACCCTCCCTTGGATTTCTGGGGCAGGAGGTTTTACTTATGGAGTATACAGTACTTTAGAGGAGGATTGCAAACTTCAGGGGGTTAGACAATTTTCACTGCCTGCAGTACATTGGAATCTCAGTATAGTTGACTTTACTCCTGGCTGATTTTGTTCCCCCACTTGCTTTTTTAGGTAACCCCTTGTTCTAGCATTTGTATGCGGCCAATCTGGGCGAGGGGAAGTCTCTCAAATTCACTGACACGGGAAAGTTTAGCTGTTTCCCACTTTTTAGTCAAATTTCTAAATTGAAGGTTTAGATTTTGTTAGGAACATTTAATAATCAATATTATCTGCTCTGCAGAAATTATTTCTAGTCATTATTCCTTGAAAATAATGTGCTGCTTGATTATTAGTGTGCAAAGAAGATCTTGGAAAGGGTTTTGGTTTTAAATTGTATGTTTTTAAACACTGAAATGACACATCTGTTCTGTGAGGCTCTGTGGCTGGCTGAAGAACGGCTGATATGAGCTCACTTCTGCCGAGTGCGTGATGTCCTCGTTCAGCACCCAGAAATGTTTCTTATTTAGACTGTTTTCATTTTTATGATCGTTACTAATACGTTTATAAGAAAAGCTCTTTTTGTGAGGAACTGCCTTTCTCCCACTTTTCCACAGGAGCAAGGAAGCCCCTCTCCCCTTGCACAGAAGCCCAGATCATCTACAAATTTCTCTAGCAAAAAAAAAGGAAGGACAAGATTTTGCATGACTTTGGGATGCCAAGAAAAAGAGACAAGCAGGAAGCATTGGCTCTCAAACCTTTCAGGTCTGGTTTTTTGGGTTGTTTTTTTTTTTAACACTGTAAAGGAAGAATGGGCAATGCATATAGGCTACTTTTAAGAGAGAATTTCAGTCACAGAGAGAGATCTGTAATCATGTTAAAACTATCTTTAAAGGCAACTTCTGTTTAGTAAATGCAAAGCTGACATGCAAAACTCTGGACTGGTTCTAGTTTATGGCATATCAGATATATCAAAGGTCAGCCTTTTATTCTCCTGTACCTTGGTTTCTAAAACTTCATTAATGAACAGAAGCATAATCAAGGAGAAAGACTTGCATCTCAGCTGCCGCTCCCAGTCCCTTACCCATCTTGACTTCTTAATCAGAAAATTAATTGGGCCTTGAAATCTTATTTTTTTCTTAAATCTCTTCAGATTTAATCAGAATGTTCTGCTGGAAGCAATCTTTCACTTAAGATTTCATAGCAAACCATGTCATTTCCTGCATCAAATACATCAAAGTTGTGTGTTTTGGGTTTTTTTAACGAACTATGTCCTAAGCTTCAGGTTTGGTCTCTTTGCTCTAAGGTAAGAGCGTGTTTAATTTCTGATTTCTACTAGGGGGTAATCTGCTCAACTCTAATGCAGTTTAAAATTAACAAATTTGCAGGGAAGGAGGAGCAGACCCCTCCTCCTGTGCAAAGTGCTTGGTTGGGAGCTGACAGCAGTGGCAGGGATGCTTTCTACAACCAATACCTTTGCTGTTGCGCATGGTATGGAGGAGAGCCTCTCCATATCATTGTCTAATCAAAAGGCAGACTCTACTTTGACAGAGTGCTACCACTAATAGTTGGTCACTTTCTAAATGTGAGTCCTTTACATGAGAAAGGAATAGGCACCTTGTGGGGAGCCTGAGCTGGGCCCAGGTCTACCTGAGACGGAGATATGTACGATCACATAGCAAAGGTGAGCAGGTTTGACATGGTCCTCCTGCAAGGAACAGGGCAGTGAGACGCAGTCTGCCTTGTCCCTAGCTTGGTTTACTGTTCGTTGCATCCTGGTGAATACTTTCACTCTCTAATGAGATGGGAGGGTAGTTTATGTTTCCAGATTTAAAGCTTGCTGTTGCAGAGATTTGGCTCCGGAGTTCACAGAAGGAAGGTGCCTCCAGGGGGATGGAGGGGCTGGACTTAAGTATTTAACAGCTCTCTCAGGTTGACTTCACATATGGGGTCAGTTAAAAGCCATGCAGTCCCGTGGCAAGGTGCCAGGCTTGTGTTTCATTTTAAATTGGAGGTTTTTAAAGAGGCTTATGGATGTTGGGGGAGGGTTCTCTTTTCTGGCTTCGCTTTAAACCAGATTTTGGCCCTAGTTTTAAAGGCATTGCCATGTGAGGTGGGAAATCTTGCTCAGCTTCACTGTACAGGTACCATCCCCATTCCCCACCCCTGCCCATGCTGTGATTTCAGGCTCTCTCTGCCGACCCTCAACTCAAGAGGGCCCGAGGGGACTCCTCAGGGGCAAGGGTTCCTCTGAGGCTTTGTTAAAGCTGTTTTCAGCCCAGCTGAGAATACATGGGTGTGCCAAGGGTCCTGGGGCCCAGCTCATTCCTGCCAGCACAATGAGCACCAGCATCCCCACCCAGATGAGAGTCTCCTGCAATTACCCTCCTGTTCTTTTATCCCCTGGCTGATGGGCCCAAGGGCTGGCGACTCTGGGATGTGGGGCAGCACCATGTTTGAGGCACCCACTTCACTGCAATTGACTTTATCTTGTGCCTGAAAGCAAGCACTGGATACTGAGTGGCTGGAAGTGACTCCTCACTCTGTGAATGTGGAGTTGCTGTAAGGCAGGCCGTGGGGCTTGGGTCCTCCTCCTCTGCTGTTGCCCCAGCAGAAGCCAGCAGTGACTGCCTTTTCTCTGTACCTCTCTCCTTGCCTGCCTCATGGAGTCGGTTACTGGAACACACAGATCCCTGCCTGTGCCCTCTTCTTTGCAAGGCACAAACTAGGAAATAAGTAAAACACCACCTGTGTGTTCCAGTGATCACAATAGCGTCCACAGAGCACGGACTTCTGTTAGTGCTCACAAATATTAATTAAAAAAACCCTCCTTCGTATTTGCCCAGAATGCAAGCTGGAGCTCATTATAACCGCATGCTTTATGAGAGCTTTAAAAGTGGTGAGTACAAGATATCTGGTAAAACTTTAACAACATAAACTTAGATCCAAGTTGCCTATTTTCTAAAAAATATATTGAATTATTTGCCAGTTTTGGCCCTGGGATTAGGCTGCAATAGAGAATGCTGGGAGTTTTAAGAAAATTCAGGAGTGAAAATACAAAACAGCTTGACAGACTAACATAAGAAAAAAAAAAGGCTATCTTAAATGCTGGTGGCAGACCAACGTCAGTATTCAGAAATTAAGTGCTAAATGTGATTCATGGACTAGCAGCAGCTTGTGATGAGTGCTGCGGGGGGTAAGGAGCAGCTCTGAGGTCCCTGTGAGGTTCTGGCTCTCTGCAAGCTTTGCAGGTGCCTCTTGGTTCTGACTCTGCTGGCACAACCCCAGCTGGGCAGGAGACCTTGAGGAGGGCTGCTCTGCCCTCTTTGCTCTAAACCTCCCGGTAGCTTGGATGAGTAGCAAGAAAAAAAAAAACAACAAACTGATGACATCTCTGTGGAAGGATTAAGATGTCTGTTGATGCCTGGCTTGGCCATACAGCTACAGCCTCGCTTTTGAAGGAGCTGAGGCCCTGCTCTGCTGGCTGATACCTCCCTCCATGGCTTGCAGGCGTGCAAGTCCCACAGACTCCTGTGCATTTGAGGCATATAAGAATCTTAGATCTTGCAAAACTGGCCAGGAAAACAATTTAGAGCAACCCTGAAATGTATCATGAGCCCATCCATGGCTGGTTGATGGATGCAAGTACAAAGAAGAAAGCTAACTCGTGCCATGGGTGACATAGGCTACAGCTATAAAAGATGTGTGCAGGTCACTCCAGTGCCTGGGGAGGTATGGTGCCATGGAGGAGCCAGCACACCTTAGTGCCATCAGGTCTTGGCTGTGAAGTTCCCTGAATCCCCATCGCTTGTTTCCTTTCACTTCTACTGCTAATTGGCACTTTTTACCCGTTTTTGCATGTGGAGTGTGTTAGTACAGGATAGGGTTATTATCAAATTAATTAGGAGCTCTGTCCAATTATTCCTGCTGTGCCTGACGGGCTCTCCCCGCTCCCTCCAACGGGCTGATTGGCTACTATAAACTCCCTGGCTCTAAACGAGGGAGCGGTGCCACGGGCTCATTAAGGGCCCTGCCTCACTGCGTTCCCCTGCCCCGTCACCTCCCCGGTCGTGCTGGCAGTGCCGCTGCTGGTTTGTCTCCCTGGTGCCAGCAAAGTGCCTGGACCCAGTGAGCCCTGGAGCCCACCAGAGTTCAGATGCTATCTCAAGAGGTGAGGGTGGCTGCCCCGGCTTCGTCCTGGCAAGCTCGGGAATGGCACCAGCTGGTGAGTGACTTTGTACGCACTAGGATGGGTCTTCAGGGTGGTCCTGCACCCTGGCAGGGCAGAGGTGGTTGAGCAGCATGGCTTCAGCTGAGGGATGCGACAGGAGGGGATGGCAGGGTATGAGTGGAGTGGAGAGGTTCATCCACGCCCCAGCCCTGCCGCCAGTGAGGGTGAAGCTGCAGTACCTGGTGTCCAGAAGAGCCAGCTGAGGCTCTCAGGCAGGGAACAGGCATTTATATACTGGATCTTGCAATGTACAAAACCACAAAAGCAGCTAAAGCCAACCAGGGTGTGGAGATTTGCTTAATTGAGAAATAAGCACATAGTTGTGGGTCAGTGACTACACAGCTGATTGGCTGAGGGTATTTCATTTTGGAATAATTTACAGTTGTTAAATGGATTTGGAAAAGCCTTAATAGTGGTTATTAAACTATTGACTTAGCCTGACGTGTTTCGTGTAGTAATCCGTGTTTGCGTTGGTCGCCGTGCCGGGGCTGCCGGGAGAGGTGCTGGAGTGTTGTCAGCCCGGGCAGGGAGCTGCGGGGCCGCCGGGCTGGGTGGGCAGCGCTCCTGCGGCCAGCCAGGGAGGACATCAGCAGAGCGCTTCAGATTTCATCTGGGTCAGAAGCGATGCTTTGCCTCCCCATAGCTACAAATTCATTATGTGCATCTCCATCACCATCTGCTGAACCTAATTTAATGTCAAAAACCCTCCCACACACAGAGTGGCTATTTTGCACCTGTGCGGAAGCAGGCTCATTTTTAACTCATCTTTGCAATTAATAACTTCAAGTGCCGTGCTTGACGAGTGGCCTTCTGGCCAGCAGTTCCAAATGTTACGCACTCATTTATATGGTGCAGGACACGTTAGCTAAGGGCTACAGAGCACGTTTTATGGTGCATAAAAGAAATCCCTGCAAATGAACCAAATATGTCCAACTTATCACAGATGCTGTCCACAGGTGATTTACAGAGCAATTCTTGTTTTCTTTTTATTATTTTCTTTTGCATGATAGTTAAAAAGGCAGTGGACAGATATTTAAAAGACCAATCCCCCTTTTTTTGGCTTTAACCCCTAAAATGGGCACAGTACTAAATGTTGGTCTTGCCTGAAACGCTGCTCTGCAGCAAGCAGCTCTGTGCTTGGTACAGGGGCTTTGCTAGGAGGAGTGGAGCTCTCGGATGTTTTACAAAGAGCTTGTTTCTTCAAAATATCAGTTGATGACTGAACTCCAGTAGATGTTAACTAGGAAGAAGGAATGCTAAGCAGTCAGATTAAAAACAAAACAGAAATAAAAAAATGCATTTTCCCCTCTAGACTTTCACTCCCTCATTCCAGGCAATATTATTGTTTCACTAGTTGCCCAGTTAGCCAGAACCCCTTCTGGGAAAGACAGGACCTACATTGTGAAAGGAAAACAAACAAACAAACAAGCCAACCATCACGCAGAACCTCCCACCTATGCCCACTAGTTTTCAAAGAAAAAAAAATGAAGACTCCTTTAAAATACGATGAAAGGGCAGGGGAGGTCAGAGGCTCGCGGGCTGCCTTTGGAGGTCACCTTTGAGGGCTGCTGTGCTGCAGCCGAGGGACGCAATGTTTTTATTCCCTGTCCTCTCTTAAGATCACTGCTTTGGAAACACACTTTCAGTGTGAACAACTGGTTGAACTGAAAGGGATTTTTAGGTTGCAGGGGAGAGAGAAAAAACACCTATTCAGTAAGTTACAGAAATGGTGTGAAGTCCATTGTCAGGAGCGCTGGTGGGAAGTGCCCATGCATGGCCATGTTTCCAGCTACAGCAAACCTGGACCAGCAAACCTGGACCAACAATGGGAAACTCTCCATCGGGGTCCATTTACAGCTGGGACTCCTACACCGGCTCGGGCTGCCTAGCACACTCATTGGCATACCAGCAATCACGTTATTGCTTTTCCAGCCATTTCACAGGCCCAAGGTCAGATCAAAAGGCTCCTTTTATGGCAGCATTCCCAAGTTTTTGTGTGTGCTTAGCAATGCCAAACCAAGGAACAGCAGTGACAAAGCTTGCCACATCCCAGTCTGGCCATTGCACCTCAGCAGTCACATCTCGATATGCCCTGGTCATGCAGGACCACACTGGCAATGCGCAGCCAGGTAAGAGCTGGGCACTTTCTGCCGTATCTTTTGGAATGTCAGCAGTTCTTGGGCTGCAAAAAAGTAGGGAAAAGGGGTTTTGTGAGTCAGCAACAAAAGTGTGTGTTTCCTCAGCTTGAGTCCCTTCTTCTCTTAGTCATCTCCTGTAGCTTGGATGAGAACTGAAACTGGGCTTTTGGAATAGTCCCAATAAAACTTTGGGTTTGGGTTGGTTTGGTTGGGTTTTTTTTGTAATGTATCTGGACATTTTTTTTTTCTTTTTGCCAATGGTCATTAGTATTTCTAGTTTAAAAAGACCATGTTCTCATTTAAATTATGCCGCAATTGCTTTTTAGTCTTGGAGTTGAGAGATACTTCTATATTTTATATACATAATGTATACACGCACACAAATACACTCTATAGATAGATATATACTGTTGCAATTGGGAGTTGCTGCTTTTCACATATACTTAGCTTTTCAATAGTCAAGAACAACATGACAATTTTCTATCACAAAATGAAAAGCACACACAAACTTAGGGGCTCCAGTATTTCAGAGCTGTGTATTTACCTCCAAGTAGACTGTGAAGTATCCTGTGTGAGGGCACTAATCTTGATAGTTTACGTAAGACTGTGGAAATTCAATTCCTGAAATGAACCTTTGCATCTCTAGGAACAGCTGGAGAGGCTCAGGTCTACTCATCCTGCTCAGAATGGACATGAGGAATTTGGATTAGATGCAGATGGAGTGGGGATTTCATTAATGACAGAAAGAGAGACAAACATGTAGAGGCATAACTGCCTGAATACAAGCGCATAATGTCTGTGTACATATTTCTGACTTTAAACTATGAACACCATAAATATGCTATCGTGCAAGAGGCAAAGCATATGCAAACTAACAATATCCCATTACCTCTCCAGCAAAAAGGAATTTTCATAACTCATTCATACCCCATTGAATAAACGCTAAGATTCACTGCTGGCTGTTAATTATCCTCTACAAAGACCTGGTTATTGTGTTCAATTTTAGTAAAGGCGCAGTTGTTATTGTAGTATACATATAGAGAATGGTACCTGAGGGAGTGGGGAGGAAATATGCTTGTGCTGAATTTTAAACAAGGAGAGCTCTGTTGCACAGAAGGGATTCATAGGGTAGGATTTTGATATGTGCTTCAGGAAATTAAGCTTTTTCAAGACGAAAACCTTGCTGTGACTCTCTGAATACATGATACCATTCAGTATTTGAAGGATGCCAGCCACTTAAAAATTGCTTGCTGTTATTAAAAGGAATTTCTAAGACTACTTTGACTGAAGGGGTAAAAGGGAGGAACTGGTCTGTTTTCCCCCTGGTCTACAACCCTATAATCATATCAAGGTAGGTGTATGCAAGAGCTCACAAGGCCCATTCATCTCCCTGGGGTTTTTGACAAGCACATAGAAGCACTGGCCAAAGACAGCAACCCACCTCCCCCACACCAGCACGGTGGAGGAACTGGGACCTTAAATGGGAGCTTTTACTGCATGTCCCAGTGCAACAGCACAGTAGGAGAGAGCTAGTTGGAACTGCCCCTGGGTACAACACAGAGGCCACCAGGACTCATTGGACTTCAGAAACAGAAGAGCTGGGAACAACAGTGATTTCTCCCAGGGAGCCATGCATTTTCTGCGCTGAACTGTTGGAAGCACTGCAGCTGCTTGGCATTTCAGCAGGTCCAGGAAAGATCCACGGAAGGTGTTATTTTAATGGGTGAGTTCTTTCCCACGTGCCCTCCATTATCTTAATGTCAGGCAGGAGGAGGCAAAGCCTTGTGACATTTGGGTTGCTAAAGTCATTGCTTTAGGTATGAAGTGGGTTGGTGTCTCTAGGCTCTCATGGGAGGACTAGGCTTGCTCAGAGGCAGCACATTGGCTCCAAGGAAGTCAGCATCTCTCCCTGTTTCTTTTTCTAATTTCTACTCAATGCCCCTTCTTCTCCTTGGTCGCACAGGGACAAGTACAGAGCTCGCACAGTTCTGCTGCTTGTTCCAAATGTGCACGTTGAAAGGAGATAACAAAGCATGTAGCTTTGGGTGGAAATACTGAGAATAATAAGAAAACAGAGTTTAAAAAGCTGAAGGAAGGAGCAGTAAAACTTCTGTGAATACCAAGCATAGTTAGGGGTGAAGGGAGCAGAAAGATCTATTGTAGGACAGGGAAGTGAAGCAAGAACTTTGGGGTGGAATATAAGAAACCATATGACATCACAGGATGATCCACTGTTGATCTGGCTTACTGAGATGCTGGCTGTGGCATAGCCCTGTTGAGGTGCCCTTCCCTGCAAGGCCAGTGGGATATGACTCTGGTAGTCCTGCCCTGCCATTGCCTGCTCAACTGGGTTTGAACAGAACGGGGTGCTTTATTTTACACTCCCTGGTGGCTAATCCAGTATAGCAGCTAAGAAAGCAACATCAAAAGACACAGTTCACTTAGGAGGTACTTGGACCCTTGCCTTGTGTTGAAAAGGAAACACCTGTCTAGGCTTCCCCGAGAATCCCAAACTTGATCTCACTGTAATAGTGAAACAGATTGAATATGCCTTCAGCTCATCCCTTAGCACTGTGTTCAGCATTAAAGCCTCTCTGACCTTTGAGCAGGTACTGGCTTGCTTCGCACAACTGTAGTTGAGAAGACTAGTATCAGTTCGTGCTCAGAGGCTTCCAACTTATAGCGGCTAGAGGCAGTCATCAGCTAGAAACTGTTCATTAATAAGAGTCCAGAGAGTGTAATATGTTTTTTCATATGCTTCTTTTAAATTCTTTGAGACAAGCTGGGAGACGCCTGTTGCTGGATGGCCAGGAGGAGCTTTGCAGTGTCTCTGCTGTGGTGAGACTTGATAGTGAAACCTGATGTTTGCTGCTCAAATGGTGCATGTGAACAAGCAGGATCCCAATGCATTTCTACTATTCACAGCTTGGGCGATGCTGCAAAACCATTTTTTTCTGTAAGTCTTCTTGTTACTAGACTTGTTTTTTGCATTTTCTCACGCTGGTGAGTAGAAGGGAAGACTGTAAATATTTGGGGGGTTTTAATAGTGTTACTATGAACTGTGTAGTACTCTAAGAGTTGTTTGCAAAGTTCTTGTTTATTTGGGAGTGACTAACTTCTAATGTTTAATATTAAAACATATTGAGAGGATTTTCAAGACTTTTTTTTTCCTCTATTGCTTTTTGTGATGAGTCAGAAAATAGTTTCAATGCCCCTTCTGCCTCTGATTTTCTTGACCCCCAACTGTTGTCCTGCAGCTGTAACAGATGCTCACTGCACCTCCTGGGGTCTTATTGGCAGCAGAAGGGAAAAGAGCCCTCAGCAAAATTCCGCAGGCGACATGCTGAGCACTGTGTGTAAAGCTGGTGGATCAAAGATGTAAACTAGGAGTATGTGGGGTCTTTTTCAGTTCCTGCATGGGGGAAAGACTTGCCTTAACTAGATTTACCTTCTAGGAATGCAGTGTCTAAGAATGAGTGTGGAAGAACACTGGTCTTCCTGTTTCCTCAATGTCTGGATTGTATTTATCAGCCTTACAATAAAAGGATACCAAAATGAATATGCAAAACATTGCAAGGCAGAAGCGATCAGCTGGCCAGCATCTAAGGAATGCATTTGTATTCGTGTCTCAGAAGTGCAAGTGTGATAATGTTCAGGTGCAGAGCAGCAGAGCGCACAGACTGTCAGGGCTCCGAACCAAGGAGCGGTGATGGTTTTTGCTTTCCCTCCTCCCTTCCATTTTTCTCCTTCATTCAATCAAGCAGCATAACCACCTAATACTGCAGCATTTAAGTGCTATTTTGCATCAGATGCACATAACCCAGAGCATGGGCTTTTCTGGTATATAGGTTGCATCTTGTTACTATGTCTCTTCTAATCTGTTTCTAAGCGTGCTACTCCCAGTGAACGGCTGCCATTTTCTTAGGGCTAAATTAATTTCACAGTTAAACATTACACAGCGGATGTATAGTCCATTTGCTTGTGTAGCCTTCAGTTTTGGCCTGAATAGTGGCTTGTATTTGGGTAGTCTTTATGTGTGAGAGAGAAAGAAAAAACCACCAAGGCAAATATTGCTTGCAAGTCAGAGAGCCGTTGAGATGAGCTGGTACCTCTAATTGTTCAAGCAAATGTGCATCAAAATACAGAATACCTTATCGTAGTGATATTTGTGATTTTGCTTTTCACACCTTGTACTGTACAAGGGCTCAAGGGTCGCCATTTCCTGGTGAATGCTGTGCCTTACCGTGACTCAGGGGAGCGCTGGTGGGAAGGAGCAAAGGAGCCCAGCTGGGACTACCAGCTCTGAAGGGTTTGGGCCCCCATAGTGAAGCCTGGATCAGCCCCAAACACCTGGCTTCTCTCCTGGAGGAGACCGTGCATGATTGGAAGAAGAGCTAGAAGAAGGAGAAGATGTATCCCTACCTGAGGAGCGGGGAAGAATGTTGAGGACACACCTAAAAAGAGAGCAGTCTAAGTGAGGCTGGCACACAAGGTAGGTGACTGCAGCTTCAGGCAGCTGGTTTGTGCTGCACAACAGAGCTCACTTGGGACTTCAGAGTGGAAGCAGTGCTGGTGGAAGATAAATGTATGTCAAATGCACAGGTGATGGATGGAGTGAGTAATCTCACAAGATATGCAAGAAAAACGCAGAGATGAGATCAGCCACAAAGGGAAGTAGACCAGAGACTTGGTAAAATTGGAAAAGAAACAAAGGGAGGGAGGGTTATCCCTCCTTTTTTCACAGTTTTGGGGACTAAAACAACTATCTAGTTGTAACAACTGTAAACCCTGAATCAGGAACATTTTTTTCTTCTTTGTGTGAAATAAACTACAATGTTTTTTAGATCAAGAACTGCCACTAAAATGCAAGCTTGCTCCCTGGAATAGAAAAGGGAAACTTAGACAGCAAGAAGGGGGTTAAAAAGTAGCAGGAGGAAGGACTTCATCTTTTACTCAACCTTTTTTTGGGAACTGCCTTCCCTGATGGAAGGATATGTCATGTAAACCATGCAAATTGTTGGGCTTTTTGTTGTATCATGACTTCACTTCAAATGTAAAAACAAATGTGCTGCTCCGGGCTCTTTCTGGGATTCTTGGGCGAGCACGTGTGCCCCAGGTGTGCAACGCTGCCTTACCCACCACCCTGCAATGCTCGGCACTGCAAGAGCAGCCAGAGAGCAGCAGGGCGGGAAGGCAAGGGGCCAAGGGGACACAGGGTGCCTGGTTTTGGAGGTGGGAGGGGAGCGGGTAATGCTATTTTCTCTGTGACAGAGGCAAAATATTGGGACAGACCATTTCTGTGACAGCCAGATACAACAACAGCGAGAGCAGCAACTGAGAGACCCACAGTGCATCTGGACAAGGGGATCTTATGACTTTGTTTTGGTTACTCCTACTATCTGCCTGTTATTAACAAGGATCCTGCGAAATGACCCTTCCCATCATGCCAGCCTTGTCCATCACATAGCTGGCGGCATGCAAGGAGCCCAGCCCATGGCCACGTGCATGTGTGAATACCTCCGTGCCCCTGAGGAGTCTCGTTCTATCTTGTACACCTACCCAGCCAAGCAAAGTGAAGGTTCGTATCGCCACCAGGTCAGGCCATGGGGGCATTCTGATTTAATCGCGTCTCATATATAGCAAGGGATATCATTGTATTTTCCAGCTTTGCTTTTTCCAACCATTTTAGATACCTCATGTGGGGAAAGTAGTATCTTTTAAAGAATACATTCTATATTTGGTAATGATTTGAGGCATGAACGTATCTGAAGGAGAAAGGCTTTTCAAGCAGCATGCTGCTGGCTCAAAGGTTCCTCAACAAATTCTGCCGGGCTCTGCCTCTGAGCCGTGCTGCCCTCTCACCAGCCTGAGCCTTGAGGGATCAATTCAGGAACTGCTTGAGTCTCTGCACGATATTCTTCAATGGCCCCTTTCTTCTCTGGAAGAAAGGTACAGGGAAATGTCAGAGAGAATTAACAACTTAGATGGGCGGGTGGCAAGGCTGGAAAACCGTACAGAGATGATTGAGAGAGGAGCACTGCCCCACAAGGAAACAGTTACTAATACTGCACAGGTGGACTTGGAAAAAATGGTTTGATTTTTTTAAGTACATCACAACCTTAAAAAAAAAAAAAAAAAGTAGAAAACCAGAACTAACTAATCTCCAGCCAGTATTTTGGCAGGAGGACTAATTGACAAAAAGCTGGGAACAGCTTCTATTAACACCTAGGCTTGAAAATTTCAAGTTGGCTATAAGGCCCAGAGGCTGCAATGATACTCTTCCTATGCACGAGTGAAATGGTCTGAAGCAGAGAGCCCCGGCCAGGCAGCAGCAGGATCCTGGTGAGCTTTGCAGGATTCCCTGCTTGGACGCCACTCCCACCATTAACACTGTGAGCCATTTTCCTTCTGCATAACTACAGGCAGAACCTGGGCTGGTGCTGCTTGGGAGCTGTATCTGTAGCTGGCCTGCTGCTTCCCAGGGATGTTCACTGTTGTTGTGGCAGCAATTCACAAATTGTGAAGGCATGTGTGTGTGTAAAATCTACAATGGGAAGGAAAAACATCTTGCAAAGAACAGAACAGAGCAACAGTCAAATAATTAAGCTCATACTCAGAAGAATGTTGTTCCATTTCTCTTTGAGGTGGAAAGATGGTGAAAGGGAAGATGGATTTGGATTTTAAAAAGGAAAGTTTATTTCTTGGTTCTGCCGTGAGGCTTCATGTGTGACCTCTGGCAGTGCTCTTGATAACTCATGTCTGTGAAATGGGGACAATCTCTTCCATGATCATGAGAGAACTTCCGAGGAGAACATCCTCAATGGACTGAGTCCTCAGACAGGGAGGAAGCGCAGTATCAGAGGGAGTTCTTTCATTTTTTTCCATAATGGGCAAAGCTGAATTAGATAAGCAACAAGCCAGGATTTCAAACAGTTTTGGAGTTGAACAGTGTTGGTATGCAACAAAGAGCAAATGTTTTATATTAGCAGATAAGGATATTTTGTTTCTCATAGTGTAAACATAAAAATATTTCTCTTTGTAGATTAACTGCGGCAGTGAAAATACTTTGCCATAGTCACTAGTTGAGTGTTCTCAGCCTCCCAAACAGTCTGGTACAGACTGGAATGGGGAGTTGAATTAAACACGAGATACTGGGCAGGTTGAGGCCTTTTTGCCCAAGATACAGAAAGTTGTGAAGTTCCTTCTCTGCTTATAATCATCACAGTGATGACCTGTGTATCAAATGAGGAGAAATGGTAAGACGAACTAATGAGGAAACAGGAGAAAGGAGCATTATCTGTCATCTTGGCTGCCACTTGTTCTTGATGTGCGAGTGGCTGCCTCTCTGCTGCTGTGGGAAATGATTAACGTACTTTAATTCCTATTGATTTTTATCTGACAAAAGTAATACCTAACTCACACTTTTTACAGGGGCCGAACTGGGGCTCTTTATGCTGACTTTGACCAATAAGTTTGTTCTTCATATGGAAAGTCTAGAGGCAGAATACAAAGTTTCACAGATCATTTGGAACCTCCTAAAATTGTTGTGGTTTTGCTTCTGGGGCCTTTAGAAAGCTGCCTCCCAGCCTGCCTCCTTCATTGCCTGAAAATCACAGGAATAAGGAATGTTTTCTGACTACAGCACTTCCAACTAGGAGCATAAACTACAGAACTGCAAGGGCCTGAGTCCCAGAAACTCAGAAGCTAAGCATGCGTTTAACTTCTAGCCCATGCAGAGTCCTGCTGCTCTGTGGACTTAAACCTCTTAGTGAACAGTAAATAAGAATAAGGCAGCTTTCTCCCTCTGGTTTAGAATTAACTTGTAGATTTAATTGACCTGGTTTATTGCAGATGTTTATGTTGAATTGTTCTTCTACAGGAATAATCATTCATCCAGGAAGTAAAATGGCTCCAATGACTAACTTGACTGTCACATAAAAAAAGGTAAGAGTACTGCCAAATTTCTGAAGTTTTATGATACTGTTCCCTTAGACTCTTAAAATGAATGAATCAATTTGTTAAATATTTACTTAATCAACAAATATGCTGTTCTAACTTCCTCTCTATATCCTTAAGTAATGAATGACAGAGCTCAAAAAGAAGGCTACTTGTCTAACTTATTTTAGATTAGTGTAGGAAAAACAGGGACTGAATGGTATAAATGTACTAAAGAGAATGGGTAATTTATTTTCCCATAATACTGCAAAATGTAGCTAGTTTAGAAGACTGTAACTTGATTATACTGCTCCAAGACTTGGAGGTTCTTATTACCATGCCAGGCCATTATTATTCTCTTATCAACAAAAAGATTTAAAAAAAAGAAAATTAAAAATATCTCAGGCTAACCTCACACGTGTAGCAGCAAGAATAATAATACCAATACATCCCTTTGTCACCCTGTGACAGAAATTGGCACTTCAGTTTTTCTTGGAGTTAAACTTTTTGGGAAGAAGGGAATAGCAGGATTTGGCTGCTGAATTCTTTCATTATCTCTCCTTCCTTTGTGTGGGGTATGAACGGCTGTGAATCAGAGCACTGCTAGATAGGGCTACAGGCATCCAAGGCGGCCTAGGTCCATTAATTGCCTCAGCATCTACAAGCAAGATTGCTGAGCTTGAGAGACAAGTTTCCTTGCTACACAACATGAAGAAGAATAAAAAGTTCCTGGATTATATTTTTAGAGAGGTGAACATGCCCAGCAAAGGAAGGTCTGAAGTATACAGCTCAGAAGAGAGGTATAAATGAAAGATGAGTTACTGTGACTAGGACATAAAAAGGCAGGCCGCCATCAAGAGGGCTTTGTGAATGCTGGAGTACCAGAGTTTGTCCCTAGATGTCTGACTGATAGATGATGAACATGCAACTCTAGCGTGAAGTCAACAAAGCTTGCCAAATACATCCCAGCTATGAACAGGGAGGAAACGTGACCAGGATAAGCACTGCAGTGGGTGTCTTGAAGACTGTGTTTGTTGGTACATTATGCATCATCCAGTTTGGACCTTCTCTTGCTTTCAGTTTTCCTTTGGCATCCAAGCAAGATTCCAAAGACACGTGGTGCTGGCATGCATGTCTCCAGCAGACCAGCAGAAACCATTGACCCTGCACTGCACCAGCAAGAGACAACAGTGTCAAGTAGCCTGACTTACTCCTTTCTCCAGCTGCATCTTCGTCAGACATGTACTACAGAAAAACTGATAGACCTAAGATGTGTGTCTCTCACCAAACTTTCGAGAATGGTTAGACCCTTGGACACCAGTGATGTGACAGATCTGAAAGTGAGATGAAAGGCTTTTTAACACCACTGGCTCTTGCTAACTTAAGACCAAAGTCCGGTCTGCCAGGGCATGAATTTTTTCTCCAAGATCTGAGAGCCTTGAAGATGCTGTTCTCTTTGTCTAGTGTGCTGCAAGCGGTGACTCTGGTGAGACTATCTCATGGGGTCTTTAAGAACAAATTATGATAATTCCTTTCACCTTGGGTTTCAGCTCATGAGGTTTGAGAAATCTGTATGAAAAAAAAAAAAAAAAAAAAATTATTCCTTAAAGTCAAAGGGCAAAAATTGAGTATGTCATCTTCAGAGCTGGACAATGATGGATTAGAAATCCAGCACAAACTAATTCATAAAGTCTTATGAGCTATGGATCTGATGAGGCTTGGTTTCCTTTGGGCAATCTCTTGTTTGGATTCTCCTAGGTCTACATAGCTGGAAGCTCTGACAGCAGCTTGTCCTGTGGGTGGGAATTCATAACATCTTTCATCTTTGCAGCTTTCTTGGTGTTTAATAAGGGTTTAATTCAAGCTGCAGTGGGTCTCTCTACTTTGCAGCCTGGTTTTATGAAATGTATAAGAATTTTTAGTCTCTTATTGCTGTGTCAGATGTGGTTAAAAGTGGCAACTGTTTGTTCTTGTTCCCTCTCTTTCTCTTGCATAACATGCAAGTATGTACAAGCATGTATGTGTGCACACAGGCACGGACACAGAGATTTATTACACATATGAAGAGATAATGATCTCAAAACCTTTATAATTTCTGTAGGAATCTGGGCTAGGAAGAAAACTATTGTAGTGCTTTTTCTTTGGGAGAGGAAAAGGAGAATGAACTAATTTTTTTTTTTTTTTTTCCTACAGAGCAGATAGAAAATTGAATTACCACTCTGTTTAAAGCTAATGCGTTGCTGAAAATCTGGTGCTACTATTGTAAAGTAAAAGATGTAGCAGGACCCTTGTCCCAGACTGTATACTCGTGCTAATGCAGGGCACACTTGCCTCCCCTCCAGTGCCTGAGTGGTCCTGCTGAGACTGGAGGAACGTGTAGGGAACGTAGGCTTGCCGTGAGATCCCGTCTCCATTACATCTTTTGGAGTTTTGCCATGGAAAGGAGGGCATTTTACCCTTCATTTGTAAGTAATTAAGATGATAGCGGAGTTTCTGAGTTTTCCAACTTTGTGAAAACAAACTAATAGCAGTGATCCACTTCAATAATTCAGATATTAATTGACACGAGAGAGAAACAATACATTAAAAAATAATTAACTTTCGTTAATTAATTTTTAGAAATTGGAAGGACACCTGCAGCAAGCGCAGACATTTGCAAGTGTCATTAGATTGGGAAGGCTGTGCAGTGATTCTGAAATGAAAACAGGACAAAAGGACCAAGAGTGATCTGCTGCTTGGTCTGAGAAGTAGCATGAACTATGTGATTAGTGCTAGTGAGCTGTAAAAACATGAAGATGTGCATTTTGTAAAGGTCTATAGAAGCCAGAGGTTAACTAGCAGCTAAAAATGTCTATGGTGTTCTATGTCAGCACCATCAGTGTGTTAATTATTGTCATTTTCAAGCCTCAAATGTGCCTCTTTCAGACTTAAGCTGAAATAGGCTGATGATTCTTTTACTGAGGCTTTTCTTAGATAAGTTTTAATTAGTATCTTTTTGTTTTTCCCTGAAAATATTTTTTTTCTATGACCAGAACTAGAATTTCAAATCTCACTTAGCTTTCTCTTCCTTGGTATTTGTGATGCAATTCCACTTGTCTGTGGTATTGCAAGAAGGTATGGTGAACCTATGAAGACTATTACCATAGTCTTGTCCAAATTTTAAATTTTGATTTCTCTGCAGTGTAGACACAGAAAGCCCTGAAATGAACCACAGAACTTTCTACTTCCTCTTTCCAAGTTAGTAAGTAAAGAGGCACAAACCTAATTTGTTCTGTTGCTCTTAATGCTTTTGTCTAATAAAATTATGCTTGTAGGAAAAACCACAAAGGCTTTAGATGCCACTACTGTGGTTCCTCACAAAGGAGTGAGTGGATCAAGCACCTCGGGGGCATCCAAGCCAGACAGTTTAGAGATGGCATGGGCTGCGTGCAGTCCCCTACTGCCAGCTAAGACAAAATGCAGACAATTGCTGTGAGGTCAGGTCGTTCCTGCATCAGACACCTCCTGGGCAAGAGTCTCCTGCCATACATGGCCCTCAGCCCTCTTCTGGAATTCTCTGTCCACAATGCCTCTTTCAAAGATCCCGTCAAGGCTTTTTATTTGTTTTAAGAAACAGAAAACCTCCTTCACCTAAAGATATGTAAGAATTTTAGAGCTGTCATCCAGGTTTACAAGTCTCCTTGAATGGACATTCTCTTGATCCCCTTGCTTCAGACTGCTGTGGTCTTTAGGCTGCCGTAACCGAGACTTGCCAGAGAGCCCGGGATGTGCTTTGGACCACAGCCCTAGACCTCCTTCTCCTCGAGGGAGCCACAGAATCCTGCATTCTCCAGCTCTGGGAATGGGAGTTCAGGCTGAGATTCCTAAAAATAAGCTACTTTATCCCTCTAAAAATATTTTCTTTCAAAATATGTAACTCCCACTATTAAGTTTTCAATTTTTCAGTAAATGTATGTGCACATATATAATTTGCTAGTCTCTTTCATTTCCACAATGGCCTACTTTTCTGTAATAAAACACCAAATTGGGAGAAAGACAGAATTACACTAGACAAGAAGTACGTAACAAGACACATTTTTTTTCTTTCAGGTGAATTTATCTATGTATCTATTTATTTATTTCCATTCATCTATTTATTTCCATTCCAATTTTGTGACAGGCTATGGAAAAGGATCCTTAGATGCCATGTTACTGATTCTGCAAGTCACACTTATGGACTTCTCCCTCTGAACAATTTTTCTAACCTCACCTAATGGATCTTTGAATTCTTTTTTCCAATTATTTCTATTATTAAGTTGTGTCTGTTGTGATGACCTTGAAGGGTAGGAATTAAGCATAAACAATCAGGATAATGATGGGTTCCAAAGGCAGTAACTTTTGGGAAGCTTGAAAAAAAGAGAAATGCATTTCTCATTTAAGTGAGGTGAAATGGAAGAGCTGTCTACAGTGATTTACCTGCTAAAGGGCAACGTTTCAGCTATGTGCCTATCTGCTCTGCTATTTCTTGCCACCTCTCTCCAAATGGGAGAGAGAATAGATCAATTTCTTTCCTCTTTGTAAGAAACAAATTTTGTTAATGAAAAAGGTTCTTACTTAGAATAAGCTGCCAATTGTGTAAAAACCACCCAAATTTTACACAGAAGATATAACTAATATACTCTTTATTTATTTGTATACACAACTAAAACCAAGACAATACAATTAATGGGAAAAAATCCTTGTGCAAGTACACTGAAATTCTTCTCCTGTCTTAGTCACATAGTTTAACATAAGAAAGAAAAATTGGCAGAATTAGTTTTCTCTAACATGTTATTAAGGATAGAGCCTGTTCACCAGTCACATATTACGTGTCCCCACAGAATACAACAATTTGCAAAATATACAAAAATACATCACCCAGGGAGAGTGGCAGCTGTAACAAACAAGGAAGAATTTGTGACTAAAAAGGAACATGACTTATTTTGACCTAATTGCTTAAAAAAATTCATAAATACCATGACTAGGCTAGAAACAATGTTACAGGGGACTGTCCTCACACACTGGTGCATGTAGAGCTTGTACAGACTTTCTGTTGGCCCCATTCTTTGAAGATCTGTCATTTACGTTGCTGAAGAGTCCCAGCCTTTAGCTTCGTGCACAGACTGAGTTGTTCGGCTACTTATTCACAGGTTCTTCCTCTTACTGTGTCTATGTTACATGTCTCAGACCTCCAGTCAAGTGTGGAAAGTGCCTGGAGCTGGTGTGTTCCTGCTGTGAATGCTGTGCTGTCCATTAGTTTGCCAGGCCTTTCTTCATCCCATCAACAGCTTCTGCTGGACATAAGCAGATCAGCGGAATCAAATGTCTCCCTATTAACTGCTGGATCCAGGTACCACAGATTTCTCTTTGACCTCTCTTCAATGGAGTTGTTTCAGGCAGAAACTAGTACTTTTAGAATTGCTTTCCCCATGTAAAACAGAAGAATTGCTCTTCTAAAATCCAGTTTCACTTTTAATTAGCATTACTTCTCTTTTATATGGCTACACTTGGATACCATCATGTTTGTGCAGCAACTATACAAATGCCTTGGTATTTCAGATGCTCTCAAGTACTCTTTGTGCCCTTCTAGAGGCTAGAAATCCCAGGCTACTGACAGGCGCCAAAAGCAAGGTCCTGTGCAATCTAGCAAGCTTGACACCCTGATTTAATCTATTTGCTGCTGCTGAAGGGAGTCTTGCCTCTCCTCCTCTGCTCCCACGCAGGTCCATCACTGTGTCTAGTTTGACTAAATTTAGCTTGCAATGTGGGGAGCAGTATTTTTGCAGGGTTTGTTTTCTGGCAGTTGTGTAAGTTGATTGAATTATGGCAAGGTCAATGGGCTATTAGGTCGGCTCGGCTTCTTCTGGTCAAACCACACCTACTGCTCAAGCCTGCTCCTGCCTTGCAAAATTTATGTTTTCATAGCCACTCATCTCAGAATGGGGAAGTGCTTTCTGGGGGATGACGACATGATGTCAACCAACACCTTTCTCTGACCACTGCTGCTTCCTTGCTGATTTTACACCAAGTGAGGACTCATTTCTCTGTTGATATCTAAAGGGATGAACTCAAGTCATGCAACTATCTCTAACTACTATGTGCTGACTGAAGAAATCTCATAAGTCAACCTCCTGTCAGTCCTGCCTGCGGCCCTATGTAAAGGTCTCCCAGTATTCCTAAGCAAATGGGTCCATATGTGATGCACAAATTAAGAGTGCGATGTCTAGGACTAGTAGCTAGATTAAGCCTTAGCAAACAGGAAAAATAAACAAATTGGAAAGCAGGGCCAAAATTCAGAATGAAGTTGAATTCTAGTAAGTTTAATAGGTCTGATTCAGAACCTTGTAGTTATCTTGTTTTTTGTAGTACCAAGTAAATATTTGGCACTTAGAAACCAAAACATATGGCACTCCAGATTCTACTGAAATTTTAAACAGATGACTTCTTTTACTTTTAAAAGAAGGTAACTCAAATTGAAAAGGATACCTCCTCCAAATTCCTGGGTTTTGTGTCCTGGTTACTTTTTCAGGCATGAGATTTACAGATAATCCTGCTTGTTGTCCCTTCAGTAAAGGCTGTGTTTTAAAGTAGTTGAATCCCTACTGATTCTTCAATGTTACTTTAAACCCGGCCTTTCAAACTAAAGTAACCCGAGTTTGAGTTTTCCCAGTGGTAAAGAACACGCCACAGCAGAACGCATTCCTGCCCGTCTTGTCCAGCTGCATTCTAAGCTTCAGCATGGCAAAAACACCACTTTACAGAAGAACAGAGTAACATGGATGTGAAAGACTCAACTGGACCACATACAACAACCCTTAAATAATATGTTCCTTTAAATAAATGCAGGGTCACCAACAGAGGGGAACACTAAAGACAGGAAGATTATGTCATAACTCTGAAGTTTCAAACGAGTATAAAGACAGAAAAGACATTTCCAAGTACAGCAGGCCCTGGACTGGATGAAGTTGTCTTAGGTGGCTCACTTCCATCTGGACTGGTACTGAAGTGATATCCTCACAGAGATTGAGCTCCAAGACTTAAACCAATGAGAGGTAAGTTACAGTGGTCAAAAACAGCATTGAGCTTCCAAACAAACTATAGGGTAGGTATTACATTTTAGCATTCTTTCCAACTTGCATCTTATTTGATCTTTCAAAACCTTCCCTGAAATTTCATCAGAAGCTGGCAGGCATCACTTCCTCTCCTGAATTCTGCTGCTACTTATTGCAAAGGCTGCATCTGAGTTCTGGAATAGCTGCATTTTGGTAGCTGGTGGAGGTATTCTCCTTATGTATACACCTGTGCAGCCTTCTCTGGATCTACAGAGCTCAAATTATGATGCACCATTTTCAGCAAAGGGATGGAGAAGTCATCCCAGAACCTGCAGTTTACTACCAGCAGCCTAGAAGCAAGAGGCAAGGGCTTAAAGAGGCAAGACTCTTTAATAATAAACTGGACATGGGTAGTTTATTCAGATCACATACTGATACGGTACATCTAGTGGGTAATCTTAAGAGGAAACAAAGGCTCCTCTAATAGGGCACAGAGCTCAGTCTCTGTGGAGGTACTGACACAGTGCTGACTCAGCAGGAAGACCAGCACCTAACAGAACTTCCATCCAGTACAGATACAATGATCCCCCTAATACGCCCAGGATTTTTCTAGTGAACATCTTGAGCTACAAATAATTTATTTTCTCGATTCCTTTTTTCCTTGAAGGGTTTTTTGTTTTTTTTTTTTTTTTGCATGCATTCTTAATCTCCACTACGAAGTGGTAAATAAACATACTTAAATAGAAACTGATCAGTAATAAAAATTAAGATTTCTAAGTCTCTTCATTACACCTCTTTTTTGTAATAGCATACAATTTTTGCAACTTTCTTGTAACTTATATTTAATAGTATATTAAATATATAGTCTTAGTCTTAATAGTCTGTTATTAATTCTAGTATGTTTTGCTTCCTTTTTATCTGAATTTAATGTTACTAGTGTTCCCCTAATATTAGACACTTGACTAGAAAAAGCTGGTCCTTAATTAGTATTGTGACACATATTTAGATCTGAGTTTTATTGCAGTGAGAAACTATTTAATATATAAAACCAATCCCCTTATTGATAGTTCAAATCCTTCTGTCCTAAAGCATTGCAGTTATGCCCCAAGCCCGCAATCGGATCCATACAAGTAAACTACTCTATTGACAACATCTCACTGAAGTCACACAGCTCTCAACACGTATCCAATTGTAGAAGAAAGACCAACTTCCATATTTAGTCCTAACAATATAATCTGCCTAAAGCAAAATGCCATTGATAATGTTTGGCAATATCCTGTCCATCAGCAAGGGCCAGTTTTTTAATATAATTCCCACCTTCACAGCATATGAACAGGAATTATTTCCTTATGCACCAATCTTTAAATGAACCACTTCCTAGGTTACTGAAGTCCAAAGTAATCTGCTATAGCTCTGGTTCCGGGATGACAAGATATCACACATTTCAGTAACAACTTCTGGTATTGCAAAACAAATTGCTGACTTCATATGGGCAGTAGAAGACTTTTTTTTAGATACTACAGTAGTCTTGTGGATCCTGTAATCTTGCATTTTCCTTTTCTCCTAGAATTTGCTTATGGCTATATACTGATTCATTTTTAAAGGTTGTGTATTTTAGCTTTTACTGGCTAAAAATTGTTTCTGACATTATTATGTCACCATAAATGTGACTTCTGAGCCTAATTACAACTTGTTTCTCAGAGAGTTCTAGTATGAATATAAAATTAGTTGCAAAAAAAGATTAATCTCCTTTATGGCTATGTTATTTAATTTGTCAACAACTGATTCTAAAGTAGCATCACAAGAGACTGCGTAAACAAATACAGACATTCTAAAAACAGAAGTGGGGTTTGGTTTTTTTTCACTACCCTTAAAAAAAATAAATTGTGGCAGACAGCTTTGGGATTAATTTACAACTTATATTAAGTCACCTGAAGGCACTCTCAATTTACCGGCAAAAGTAAAAGGGCTTAAAATAAGACTACACATCACACAGTAAGAGCAATCTTCCACTGACAGGGAAGATACTGTAGTCTTCCTCCACTGTAACTTCCTGGTATTAAATTCATGTTTTCTCAGTGTGTTTTCTTCCTGTTCTGTAATAGTTTCTAGACTAAGCCTGGGCAGTAACTACAAGGTCATAGTGCTGGACTGATCAAAAAGCACTGTTTATGCTCTGCTCAGAGAGGCTGCTGAAAAAGCTGATCATATTTCTGGGTTTCCTAGTTACTAACTTCTGTATAGGTTTATTTGGTAGCCTGTGACTTCAAATACTCAGCACAACTATGGACACAGGAGACTATAGTCACTGCATCTCATAGTTAATTCTCAGTGATAATTACATTAGGTATTGTAACAGGAATGTAGGTTTGAGATTTTCCGTCTGACGCTTCCCAGCCTCACTCACAGACTCCCTGAAACACCACATGAAAGGTAAGGAAGAAAAATTCATGCACCAGAGGAATTTCCAAGCCAAGGGTCAAAATCCCTGCCTCAGCCTATGCACTGTCCTATTGCATGGCCATGCTGAAGCCGTCTTGCCTATACAGGAACCCTTCACAAGCTACACAGTGTAACAGAGAAACAGGCCCCACTAATTTCTCTATCATCATATGCTTATATAACGCTTTAAACATATTTCCTGCCTTAGTGTAGCATTCCGAGTGCTCCCGGTTTCCTTTGCGTTGCATAACGTGAGGGACAGAGCCGGGCACGGCCGCGGAGGGGAATCTTTGTAATTCCCTTTAACGTGACCGAAACCAAATCCGCTGGCACTGGGGCTCGGCTCCCCAGCGCAGAGCCCAGCGCGCCGCTCCCCTCGCCGCCCTGGCGGAAGGACGTGTGGCGCTAACATCTTACTCGTGGCCCTGTCCTCGACCGGTGTGATTTTACAGCAGAGGCAAAGCAGCTTGTTCGCTTTAGCCCGCCCGGGTCAGCCAGGTGCGAGCCCGCGGCGGGCAGAGCTTATGCAACGCCCCGCGGGCTCGGCCATTGAGGTGTGGCTCCGGGGCCCCGCCGCCGGAG